>JAIUZE010029868.1:0-14394 GCA_022085475.1 Heliosperma pusillum | reverse complement strand
AATTACATTTAAAAATTACAAAAATAAACCTATTTACATTCTAATTCCAAAACATAATTAAAAGAAAAATAAAAGGAGATTCGAGATCTCAAAATTACATCCAAACCATGTTTTCATCATTACGAAAACATGATTAACTAAAGCCACACTAGGTATTACATTTTTCAACCAATTGCAAAAATACGTAAATTAAACCATTCATTCATTCATTCGACAAAAATAAAATGCATCAACTATATAAATTAATACTACATACATAATTCATTAATTATGTTGATTAATTATCCAAACAACCATTAAAACCGATCAAAATTATGTGACAATTCCTTAATTGCCCATAACATTTTTAATCTCCCATAATCCAATTTTATTTTAAACCTTTTTAAAATAATCGGCTATCATTATTGTGAACCTTTTCACAATAACAAACAAACAAACATTATCTTTATAATGTCAAAAAAAAAACCAAATTTTTTTTTTCTACTGATCACTGTTCACGTGAACAGTACCAGTCCCTGAAATTTTTTTTTTAATATTTCACGGTTTAGCAAAAAAAACCGAAACAACAACATTAAAAAAAATAAAAATACAGCAGCACAGCAATAAAAACAGAAAAAAAATCTTTTTTTTTAAATGAACAGTAGCCGCACGTACAAAATTTGGTGTTGTCAATATTGCTAGCTCGGTACAAAATTCAATGTCTAATCGTTATTAGATATTGATTCAAACTAGATTATTCAATTTAACCTTTTAAAATGAACATCTAAATCATGATTAAATCAATTATCCATATATTCATTTAATCACAATCGCTTTGAACATCATTAAAATTGAATCATTATACATAAAATTATCAATTTAAAATAATGAGGCCGAAAACAATAGCAACAACAAAAACAAAACAATTCCATCTTATTTTAATTTAATCCTTATCAAATTAAAACAAGTACAAATTTATTATATTGAATTTTAACCTTTTAAAATAACAATATCAATAAATCAACAATGGAAAAACAAAACCCTAAAAAAAAATGAATCAATCGGCCAAAAAAAAAAAAAACTGCCGAAACCCTAAATTTTTTTTTTTCCGGTTTTATCAATTTTTTTCTTCTCAAATTTATATTTCATAAAAATGAAAAACAAATAATCTAATTTTGTAGCCAAATGCTCTGATACCACTTGTGGGAAATAACTGTTTACATCCCCTTAAAATCTAGGATTATAACAAAATTATATAATATGAATTGCGAGTCATAAATATGAAAGCGATATAAAATATAGAGAAACAAATTGAACCTTTGGTCCTAGCAAAATCGGCCTAAGAACAGATATCAAATTAGATATCCTCCTAATTGTCTCACCCAAGATTGATCGAGATATGCCCTTCTCCTTTGCTAGAAAGATGATTAAAAGTTACTGTTAACTTTTTAGGTTTTTGTGTTTAGTGTGTGATGGAGGCACAAGTGAGAGAATAGAATTAGGTTAGAATTTTTTTTCCTCTCAATCTTGATCTCACGGCAATAATAGGGTTTTAATGAGGAGATTTGTCTCCTCAAAACCACTACCCATGGACCGAAAAACCCGAGTGTATATGGACTCTTTTTCGGTTATATTAGCTTCCATTTAATATAATGTTATACATATTATAATTGTCTAATATGTTGTCATACATTAATAAGGTCCATTACAACATTTTGCAGTGGATATATTAACATAACAATTATTATGACAATCGTATAATATATACTTCAATTATAAATATCGGTATATTTATAATCCTGCAAATTAAATATAACAGTTTATGTTTAATTACGAATTAACATTTTAATTCGTTTAAGCTCACATTATATACTACAACTAAATATAAAATTTTATATTTAATTACGAATTACAGTTAATTCGTCTTAGCTAACATTATTTAATCGTTATTAAATAATTATATCATCATCACATTGACTAACCTTTTAGTCAAAAACACCGACTAACCTTTTAGTCATTTAATAAGGCATCAATATGATTATTCTCTCAAATAATCACATCTCTCAATCACATCCTTTAGGTGTGACTTTTAGGGACCAGTTGATCACCGCCATCTGTATGACGATAACGTCAAACTTATCTAGCAAGCCAACCGTTATCGATAAACGTTAATCAACTGATTACAATACAAAATATACCCTGTGAACCTACAGAAATTTATTTATGTTATTGCACTAACTGTGGAGGACACTGGCTCCAACACCTTTGATTTTCCGCAGTAATCAGGTGCGACAAGAGTTATGCTATACGGATGCACGAAAAGAGTTATGCTATACAGATGCACAGTTGATGAATTTTATTAAGACAAATGTGGCGAATAAGAAGTAAGTTATAATTGACCATAAAGCATTTTTTAAAATATAATTATTTTTTTGCATTTATATGTTTTGAGTGGATCTAATTACAATATTTGCGTTATTAGTGATGTTCTTATTGCAACGCAATGGTTGGAAGTTACCCAAGAAGCAATGCAGACTTTGCTACGAGGGAGTTGGGTGATGGATATGGTTATTGATCTTGTTGGTCTTCGTACAACACTCGAAAAACCAGGTGTTGTGTACTTTCCGACAATAATGAAGGTATGTATTCATATTCCTTAGTAACTAATGATTGTTCTTGGAATTACCAAGATTTTTGACAAAGGCTCGCTCGCACCTTTCAGGATGTTGTTCCTAAAGACGGTTTTCGAAGCCAATACATTAAGCTTGACTATTTGCCCCAAAATTTAGCCAAAGCCCAACTGGTAAATAAATAATTATCACTGATTCCTTAGTAACTACTAATGATTGTGTATCATGACGGTTTTTATTGTATCAATTTCATTTCCGCATGTTTTGTAAATATTTTAGGCGTTCTTTCCTTTCTGCGTGAAAATGGAACATTGGTTTGCTTGTGTTTCGGACTTTCATAAAAGGAAAAATTTCATACTTGACTCCAAATTGCCACGGCGCCCTGATGCAAGACGTACATTTTTGGTTGATACGGTATGATTTTATGCCTAACTCGCTGAATGATCATGTGCTCGTGTGTTGGATTGACCTGATATTTTTTTAAATCGCTTATCTCAGCAGCGAGAAATATGTCATTATTACGTTTATTTTATGGATAACTGTCACAACAACTTCTTCTTGTGTCACATTCCCTGTTACCAAAACTTTGTTCGAGTCGATTATATAATCTGAATGTTTTTTTATAGCTATTGCCTGCTTTGGAGATCATCGCAAGAGACCGTCCGCGTTACAAAAGACTGTTGCAGATAAAAACTTTTGAGTGGGAGATTGTGAATGTGCCTCAACAAAAGAATGGGTACCTTACGTACTTAAATTATGCTTAAATTATATTACTCATCTTAATATATTTGATGGATACAAACCATATTTAAATGTTTAACAACTTTCATAGGTATGCTTGCGGAGTCTATCTGCTGAAGTGGCTTGAAAACTTGCGTTTTCAAGCATCATGGATAGATGAGACTTGTTACGAGGTAAGGATGTCTAAACTAAGTTATATTAGTTGAACATTATTGAGCATTTTTTATTGCAGCACTTTTAATATTGTTGTCAAAAATATATATGCACGATTTGGATGAATATGGTGAGAGTATGCTTCTTGAAATTATGAAATGGGAGCAAAACAAGAGAAAGGTAATATCAATAACTTTTGAATTCATAATTTTCAATTTTCTTTCGTTTATTTTCAATCTACGGAGTGGCCTAAACGCAACAATATTTCCCCCGCTTTTACTTTTGTAGGTTTTCGACTAGGCATTATTTTCTAAACACTTGATTATCGAAGGGAGTAGCACAGAACCTAACACTACATTCCAACCATTGAACCTTGCAAGATTTGGCTGGAGTAAAGTTGTAGATTTCTGTATGTTTGGGTGGTACAGTTAGTGTAATTATTGACCATAGGATCTGTTAAAAGATATCGGTAAGTTTAGGTGGTAAAGACATATAACTTATTATAGGATCTACTTAAACAGTTGTACTAGGGCATCAGGTATGAAATTATTGCCTTATTCATGCATTAAAAAACAGTTTATGTGCATGAAACAACCTTCCACATGCATAAAATATGTTATCTTTGGGAACTGGCCTATGTCAAAACAGTTATGATTAGCGTAAACCAGTACTCGAAATATAAAATATGACCATTTCGTCTAGACAAGCGGAAAACAGTTCTCAACATTGTTCCAGAATTAGGTAACTTGATGAATAATAATTGTAAAGCAAATTAAGCTATTTGTCATCGGTCGTCTTTTCTAAAAAAACTCTGATTGTCTAAAAGACTAATATTAATATGGGACAAAGCCCAAATTGAAATAAGCACAAATTATGTACTTTAAGTTTCCCTACATCATTTCATCAAATTTTTCAAGTTCCTTAATAATTGTCGTATGAGTGCATTAAAAATAGTATATGTGCATGAAACAACCTTGTACATGCATGAAATATGTTATCTTTGGGACCTGGCCTGTGTCAAAACAATTATGAATTTTCATTCTAAATATGACCATCATGTCTCAAGCGGAAACCAGGACTCAAAACTGACTCTAAATTATGACTGTCCCAATACTAATACTCTCATCGTCAAGCGTGTGCATTGCTGCGAAGTCAACAATCTCCGCCCCATCACTTCATAATCCCTGCCGCCCTACCACCTTCTCTATTCATGCCATCAATCCAAACATCTTCGTGGCACAAATCAAATAGTCAAACAATTTGTGTATTAATATAGCCCAAGCTTCATCAATTAATCACTTTTAGTTAATTGTTCCCTACATAAATTAATCCTATTTCTCAAGTTCCTCAAATAATTGCCTTTTACATGCATTAAAAATTAGTCTATGTGCATGAAAAAACCTCCTACGTGCATGAAATATGTAATATTCGAGTCCAAACATGGTCATAGGATGTGCCAAAATTAAAACAAGTTCACATGAATAAGAGGACCATTTTTCAAGTGGACTTTAGTGAGTCCATTCTCAAGTGATTTTTGAAGGCTTCACAAGTCGAAATTCTATAAAATAAAAAAGTTCAACAATAAAAGTTCAAATAAAAAGTCCAAATACAAAATTTCAAATAAAAAATTCCTAAAATGGTTATACATGCTACTGTCAAATAAAAAAAATCTTCAAGTATGCTTCTCAAATGATAATCTTCAAGTTCTTCAAGTATGCTTCTCGAATGATATTCTTCAAGTATGGTCCAACAGTGCAAGTCCCCTGCTTAACTGCACAAGTCCAAACATTGTTTCATTAATCAAATTTGCAAAACTGCCAAGCGACACAAGTATAGTTTCAGGAGAGATAAAAAAAAACTGGAGGGAAAACATGTGCTAATAATAGAAAACTTACGCTAACATAAGAGAAAACTTACTCTACTCATCGTCATCGTCGGTGGTCTTTTTGTCACAATTCCTACTGTCATAGTTCGCCATCTCCCCACAAGCCTTGCATCTTCTTAGCGGTCTCTTGCTTACTTCCCCAGCCTTTTCTCTTTGCGAGATCAATCGTTTCCCGGATCCTTTGTTTTTGCATTGTCTTGGAGGCAAAACTTTAATTTCACTAGGAAGACTTGTTCCCAAAAGCATTCCAATTTCAGCATTCTTGTCCATTTTCTTTCAAATACCACTATTACCACTATCATCAATGACACTTGTTACTGCAAGTACCCTTTCTTTGAACCCACGTAGCATGCCCAACAACTCATCACAATAAACAGGACTTTGTTCAACTACTGACACGCAAGTGAACAATTCTGACCACAATTCACTGACTTTGTTTTTCTGTACCTCAACTGATCTACAATCAGTGAGCAACTGCCCATCAGAACTGAATATGGGCTTGCGGGTTGCTAGTTTGCTCCACCTATTAATTAAATATTCACTTGGAACTTTCTTAAACCCTCGTTCTCTAAGGACACACAGAGCATGTCTACAGAGTATTCCATGCCTTTCAAACTTCTTGCAAGTGCACACAATTTTTGATTCATCCGTCTTTAACCCAACCACATACACTTTATCCCTTTCTCGATCTATGATAGAGATGTATAGAATTGCATGTTCCGGATCTTTTTGTATATCCTCAACACCATATGAAAAGCATGCTGCTTTTAATTCCTCCTGAAACTCAAAGAAAATTTTTGGAGTGTAGAATTCTGTTGCATGCTTTTCTATGGCTAGTGGAGTACACAACGAAAGGGACGAGTTCTTTGATTGTGAAATCAGTTTCGATTGAGTCCATCTTTGTGAATCCATTGCACTCTCAAATCTCATCCAAAACTCAACAAGGGTCAAATTTGGATTAGTGAAGTTGCTAAAGAAATTATTTTCTGACTCCGACCTAGAGGTTGTTCTCATCAGACCTCCTAAAAAGAAGTCACGAAAGTAAGCTGGAACCCA
Source organism: Heliosperma pusillum (assembly GCA_022085475.1). NCBI lineage: Eukaryota > Viridiplantae > Streptophyta > Magnoliopsida > Caryophyllales > Caryophyllaceae > Heliosperma > Heliosperma pusillum. The sequence goes on along the minus strand of JAIUZE010029868.1, from coordinate 7,950 downwards.
CAACTTTCTCATACCATACTTCTCCTTAAGCCACCCATTATCTGACAACCCATGAGATTCCACAATTGTATTCCACCTTTCCTCAAATTCATTCGGCTCCACATCTTCACCCCAAACACATGAGTTTATCTCTTTCAGAAAGCTAGTTTCTTTACATATTGTATGCCCTACCTTCTCAGGAAACTTCTTCAATATATGCCACATGCAATATCTATGTTGCACCTTATCTTTAAAGACTATCTTCATTCCTTCTTCTATCCCCCCGTCTTCATCAGTTATCATACAAACTGGATGACGACCCCCCATAGCTTCTAGGAATTTCGTAAATAACCAACGAAATGACTTCTTCCCCTCATTAATAAGAAGTCCTGCCCCAAAGGTAACACACCTCTTATGATGATCCACCCCAGTGAAAGAGGCAAAGATCATTCTATAAGTATTTTTCCTAAAGGTAGTGTCAAAGGATGTCATGTCCCCAAATAACAAATAATTTTTTATACTAATAGGGTCAGCCCAAAAAATATGTGACAATCTACCTTTAGAGTCTACCTCAAAATCGAAGTAAAACGACGGATACATGTGTTTTATTTTCATAAAATGCTCAATGAGCATTTGAGCATCACCTTCTGCTAAATACTTCTTTATATCTCTTGAATAATTTTTAAAGTCTTCCAATGACGCACCCACATTCTTATAACCTCTAACGTACTCCTTAAACATCCTAAAGGTCCTAACTGGTCCTTGGTTGACTTTTGCGTTGTCAACTATGAATTTTTTATGAACTATATTCAATTCTCTCATTTGCGTCAAATGTACCATTGTTAATGGTGTTTGTGGCATATGATTATGACCTTCAACAAAAGCATATATTTGGTATTGACCACTAGGAATTCGCTTAAAGTTAACCCTAGCAGGACACGAAATCCTAGTTCTTTGCCTCCGTTGTTTTGTTCCTTTTGCTTCACATTCTCCAGCCCTATTACACAAACATGCTTTATGCGTGACAACATCCTTAGAAACCTTTTGTGATCCTAATCTAGACGCAAAGCCACATTCTTTTGCATATGCTTCATAAAACCCAATACCAAGTTCAAGCTTAGCGAATACCATACCAATACTAGGCTTAAGATGGATAGGACAATCAAAAGTACGATTCCTGTTGCTTGAAGAACCTTCTGCCCCCTCTTCATCTACTACTTCCTCTACTACGTTGTCTGCATATGTGATGAAATAAAGTAGAATTAAAAAGATGAGGGATACATAAGAAGATGAATTACAGATATACAACACATGTATAGCTCAGTTTTCTTAACACTTGACTTATAGGTGCATGGAAAAACGACACATGTGCATGAAAAAACCCAGTACATGCATGAAATATGAAAAAAACTAATGAGGTAGAACAAAAGTGTACCTTGAATAACATCAGAAGTCACAGGTACAGGAACCTCAACTGCAATTGCAGATATTTCAGATATGGATTGAGATGCATTAGCTTCTACAATCACTACTTGACTTGTAATTACATTTGAAGAAGTATATGATACAATGTCACTCACATTCCTACAACAAGAAACATCAAAAATTAAATAATGAACGATTTTGATGCATATAAGAAAATTACTACATTGATAAAACCCAGATTCAAACTAAAACAATAATCACGAATTTAGGAAAAAAGAGTTAATAATAAATCAGGGAAAATAAATTAAAATTAAAATTGCTCAGGAATTGGAAGATTAATCTCACAGATTACAAGCAATCTCTGAAGTCTGACATGTGAATATTTCCTCAATTCATCAATGCAAATTTTACTCAACAAAAAAATAGATTTCATCATAGAAAAAAAGACAGGTAAAATTACTACATTGATAAAACCCAGATTTTGATGCACCTAATACAAATTAGATGCACATAATTATCATAATTATCTACAGATTTTGATAAAACCCATATTTCAACAAATTTAGGTAATTTATCAAAATCAACAACCATAATTTCTCAATTGACCCAATATAATTCACCAAACCCTAATTTCACAAACATAATAATAATTACCAGTTTAGCCCAATAATAAAACCATTAATTCAACTAATTTAATAAAAAAACTAAAAAATTACAATTAGATAACAATATAAACCCTAATTTCACAAAATTTAATCATCAATTTCGAATGTTTACCTCGAATTAACAGTATCCATGGATGGAGAAGCTTTTAACAGTTTAATCGTCGAAGTGCTTGATCGTCGAAGTGTTTGATCGTCCTTTATGTGACGATCGAACGGGAGAGAGAAGGGTTTGAGGGTGGGAGCGAGAAAGAATGGGCGTTAGATGAACTGATGTCGAAGAGAGAGAAAGAATTATGAGTGAGAAAGAAATTTTGGAAAATGAATGAGATTGAAAGGTTTGGGGGCGGGAGCGAGAAAATTGGAGGTGTTTGGTTAGTTAATCTGAGCTGTCTATATTATAAGATCTAAGGGCTGTAAATGGTTCTCACAGTTCTCATTATACTAGTAGTTCTCACCGGATCCTGACCCTATATATATATATATATATACAGAGAGAGAGAGAGAGAGAGAGAGATAGGTTCTTGTCAGTCCACCCTTTTTTTTAAGTCCATGAGTCCTCATCCTAGCCATTGGATGAGGGAGATGGATGGATGAGATTGTAGAGACAAAAGCACACTTAACACTAATCAATTACCTATGCACTAATTAATTAACTTTTTCTCTCTAGCTTTTCATTAATCACATTGGAGCACTTTTGAGTTTCTGAGATTTATGAGTGTCACTTCAGGCTCTATTTGTGTAACTTCAAATTAAAATGTGATTTCGACTATATAAATTTGAATTTATGAAACTTCAAGACAAGTTTATGTGATTTTAGACTTTTTATGAGTGTTACTTTAGTCATTACGAGTGTCACTTCAACCATTATTTATGTAACTTCAAACTAAAATGTGATTCCGACTACGTAAATTTGAATTTATGAAACTTCAAGACAAGTTTACGTGATTTTAGCCTTTTTATGAGTGTAACATCAGTTATTACGAGTGTCACTTCAACCATTATTTATGTAACTTCAAATTAAAAGTGATTTCGACTACATAAACTTGAATTTATGAAATTTCAAGACAAGTTTACGTGATTTTAGCCTTTTTATGAGTGTAACTTCAGTTATTACGAGTGTCACTTCAACCATTATTTATGTAACTTTAAACTAAAATGTGATTCCGACTACATAAATTTGAATTTATGAAACTTCAAGACAAGTTTAAGTGATTTTAGCCTTTTTATGAATGTAACTTCAGTCTTTACAAGTGTAACTTCAACCATTATTTATGTAACTTCAAACTAAAATGTGATTCCGAGTAGATAAATTTGAATTTATGAAATTTCAAGACAAGTTTACGTGATTTTAGCCTTTTTATGAGTGTAACTTCAGTTATTACGAGTGTCACTTCAACCATTATTTATGTAACTTCAAACTAAAATTTGTTTTCGACTACATAAATTTGAATTTATGAAACTTCAAGACAAGTTTATGTGATTTTAGCCTTTTTATGAATGTAACTTCAGTCTTTACAAATGTAACTTCAAACTGTATTTGTGTATTAATTTTAAGATTTTATTATGTAACTTTAAGACATGTTTAGGTAACTTTAATCATTTGAAAATTTCAATTTAAATTCATGTAACTTTAAGGCATATTTTGGTAACTTTAGTCGTTATTAAAGTAACTTCAGTTCTTAATTGTATAACTTCAAGCATAAGTTCAGTCATTTAATAGTGTAACTTCAGACCTTAAAAGTATAACTTCAGTTCATAAAAGTGTAACTTTAATTCGTAATAGTGTTAACTTCAATCCAAAATAATGTAACTTCAATCATAAAACACCATCAATCATACTAAAATCAAAATAAAAATAAGATGACAAATGAAAATTAGACAAATTTCCAGATCTGAAAAAAAAAATTCAAATTTCAAATGTGTCACTTTAATCCATAAATGTGTAACTTTAGTCCATAGTAATGTAACTTCAAACACCACCAACAAAACAAAAAATATTATTGTGTAACTTTATTCATTGCTTGTGTAGCTTTAAACATTTATAACAAACATAAAAAGTTGGAAAAAAAATAGTGGTTTTGAATCTGGAAAAAAAAATAACAACATAAAAATTTGAAAAATAGAAAAGTAGATCTGAATAAACATAAATTTTTTTTAAAAAGAAACAATATCTAAATTAGATGATGATGCAAATCTGAAAAAAGAAAAAAAAAAGAGAGAGAAAAGAAGAAGAGAGGAGGCGGCAGGAGAGGACGGCAGGGGGGCGACGGCGCGGTGGCAGGGGTCGTGGGAGGAAGGCGATTGAAGAGGAGGACGCGGATGGCTTTGTGGGTCGTGGGTGTTGCGCGTGGTAATGGTGTGAGAGGAGGGCAGCAGGAGGGTGGTGGCGGTGGGAAGAGAGGGCGGCTGGAGGAGGATGTGGGTGGCGGGTGGTGGCGGAGGACGCCGGTGGCAGGGGACGGGGTAGGCTGGCGTTGGTGGGGATGTCGTGGGGGGAAGGTGGTGTATGGTGGGGGCGGCAGAGGAAGGGAATGACGGACGGAGGGTGGCCGGAATTTTGATTATTTTTGGATTGTTTTTTTTGGTTTTTTTTTTTTGAGAGTATTGATGAGAGATAAGGGAGGTAGAGAGAGTGGGGGAGGTTAAAATGAGAGAAAAAGGTGAGGAAAGGGTATAAGTATTAGGGTTTGATTGAGATTGGATTGGACATGTATTAGTGATTTAATTAGTAGGGGTGAGAGAGAGGGGGATTTAGCACCATCCTAATGACATTTTCTTGTTTTAATCTCAGCCATTGATCTTTAAGATCCAAGGGCCTCTAAGAGGACTCATGGACTCACTAAATGAAAGTGGACTTACATGATCCTTCCTAAATATATATATATATATATATATATATATATATATATATATATATGTATGTATATATATATAGGTTCTTGTGAGTCCACCATTTTTTTTGAGTCCATGAATCCTCATCTTGGCCTTTGGATGAAGGAGATGGAGGGATAAGATTAGAAATAGATGGAGGGATAAGATTAGAAAGGAAATGGATGGACAAGATGAGAACAAAATGGAGGGACAAGATTAGAACAAAATGAGTGAATTCCACCTACACATTATCTTGATAGTGTCCATTTTTACTAGAATATGATTTTGAGGCAAGTTTTTGTCACTTCAGCTTTTTATGAGTGTAACTTCAGTCATTACGAGTGTAACTTCAACCATTATTTTTGTAATTTCAAACTGAAATTTGATTTCGACTATGCAAATTTGAATTTATGTAACTTTAAGACACGTTTATGTGATTTTAGCCTTTTTATGAGTGGAAATTCAGTCATTACGACTGTAACTTCAACACTTAATCGTGTAACTTCACGCTAAAATTTGATTTCGACTATATAAATTTAAAATTATGTAACTTTATGACATGTTTGTGTGATTTTAGCATTTTTAAGAGTGTAACTTCAGTCATTACGTGTGTAACTTCAACCCATATTTGTGTAACTTTAACAAAAAATATGATTTCGATTATAAAAATTTGAATTTATGTAACTTACACAAGTTTTTGTGATTTTAGCATTTTTATGAGCGTAACTTCAGTCATTACGAGTGTAACTTCAACCAATATTTGTGTAACTTTAACCCAATATGTGATTTCTATTATACAAATTTGAAATTTTTGAACTTTTAAGACAGTTTATATGATTCTAACCTTTTTATTAGTGTAACTTTAGTTTTTATTAGGGTAACTTCAACCCTTATTTGTAAACCTTTAATTCTAAGGCATATATGTGTAACTTTAAGACATGATTAGATAGCTTTAGTCATTTTTTTGGTAATTTTCGTCGTTTATAGTAAATGTGATTGAATAATTTAATTTGAATTCATGTAACTTTAAGCAAAGTTTAGGTAACTTTAGTCCTTACTAAGTGTAACTTCAGTTTTTAATAGTGTAATTTCAGTTTCAAATAGTTTAATTACAGTCCTTTAAAGTGTCACTTCAAGCCTTAATTGTGTAACTTCAGTACCTAATAGTCTAACTTCATTCCTTATAAACCCAGTATATAATAGTGTAACTTCAGTACATAACAGTGTAACTTCAGTACATAACAGAGTTATTTCAGTACATAAAAGTGTAACTTCAGTCATTAAAAAAAACGAGATCTAAAATAAATAAAATAACATAAGAAATTTGAGAAATTAAAAAAAGAAAAGAGAGTAGTTTTGATATCTGAAAAATAAAAAAGCAACAAACAATATAAATTTAAAAAATAAAAAGGGAGATCTAAAAATAACATATATATGAAAAATAAAAACAATATCTTAAAAAAAAAAGAGGATAGAGGTGAAGGCGTGGCAGGGGAGAGGAGGTCAAGGCGTGGCAGGCGAGCCACTACCAGCAAACACACCACCACCCTGGTGTTCTGGTCGAGAAGAGAGGAATGAGATAGGCGGTGGAAGAGAAGAGGAGGGCGGCAACGACGTGGGTGAAAGTACATAGACCTTAATTAGACTCCTCTAATTAGTTACTAAATTACTTGTTAATTTAGTATTCAATGATCTATGTAACATGCATGCAAATATAAAGACATTTATATAAAAGAAGAAATTTCCTCACATTGATATGGAAATAATATGGGCACAACAAGAACTCCTTCTTGTTGTTCTTGAGCTAATAATATGGATGAACAAGAAATCTTCAAACTAGAAGACCTCCTTCAAGTTGCACCAAGATGACACCAAATAATCTACCCTTATTATTAACTAGATAATAAGATAGATGTTATACTACTAATATTAGACTAAATTACTACACTACTAATACTTAAGAAATATTAGTATATGAGAGTTTTTAGTGAGAGGAAGAGTTTTAGAGAGAAGTGTAAAATTGCACAAAATGAAATAGTGGAAAAATGAACAACAATTGTTCATTATATAGCCAATATGGCCGGACCAACCTTGTCCAAAATGGCCTCTTATTTTGTTTAATTTAATCACATGCATTAGGGTGGAGTGTTGTAGTATAAGTGATGATTATATTCTACTTGATATGTCACTTTCACATGGTGACTTGTGAGTGTAAATAAGAACAACAATCATTGATGCGTGTATTTTATATAGACTTTTTAGTCCGTTTATGCACGCATTTCTATGTCATTTAGGTGATATTATATCACCATATGCCCCTATTTGGCTACTTTGTACTTTCATTACTATTTTGTAGGTACAAGCTACGTAGTAGCAGAAACCGAGCCAGAACAGTCCACTTTGCATGCATTTAGGAGAATGGAAGGAACGGAACAGAAGCTCTTGCATGGGAAAGCGCGAAACCGTTCATAATCAAGCCCAAGTCATGACTCACACTATGTACTATGCCAGAAGACCTCGATCGACTATACTTTTGGTCGATCGAGGAGAGTTGAAGGAAGGAAGACTGATCGAGCTATATCTTTGCTCGATGGAGTGGTAGCCATTAACAAGTTGGTCGATCGAGTGGGTGATGTCCTCGATCGACTAATTTCTTCGAATAAAGACCTCGATCGAAGGGTAATTTCCCTCGATCGAGTGGATCCTATCACGGGCTATAAGTCCGTAGCTTAATTAGGGTTTAGAGTCGTGTTATCATTATATAAGACTCTTATTTACGTCATTAGAACTTTACATAGACTATCATCAACAATAATTAGCAGACACTTAGTATTAAGCATTAGTTTCTGAATTTTAATCTTTGGTTTACATTCGGATTTATCGACGTGGATTGTTCTTTACGCCGGATTGCTAAGATTGTAAACTACTTTCTCTCTTTTATTCTTATTCTTCGTTTTAGTCTTAATCGATGTTTACTCTTCTTAATTACTGCGTTGTTATTATTCATGCT
>JAIUZE010029866.1:0-13583 GCA_022085475.1 Heliosperma pusillum | reverse complement strand
TACCGTCGTACATCAATCAACGCATCAATAACAATCAACCATCATAATAAAATAGCCAATAATCAGTGACCAATTATTAAACACAACCACAAGTAACTGAGTTCCCACGCGCCAAAGCGGTGACCTCTGCCAACGTCAGACTGCAGATCTGAACACCGTACCACCAACTGATGCAAGACCCCAACACTGGACATCAAAAAACCCTCTCATCGCAACGAGATTTTCCGGAACGTTAATGTGCGCATCCACCACGTGGCGGGAGAGCCACGAGAGGCAAACTCGGGGTGTGGAACCGTCTCCCGACCGGGCCACCAAAATAGAACCAATAATCATCACAATCACCATCACCATAATCATCAACAATAATCAAGTCACAATATCATCAACAACAATCATCAACTATATCACATCATTCAACATACGAAAGTACTGAGTAGGAAAACCCTACCTCAAGGCAAATTCAGCAAACAATAATGTATACTAGAACTCTTCCTCTACGAATTCTCCTTCTAGCAATATACAATAATCTACATCAATAACCATTAGAGCATTCGCAACAATTGGATTCCTATATTTTATCTCTCTTTTCTTATTCGTCCACCTCATTTTCTACAAACTTTTCACTTTACCTTCCTCATTTCATAATTAATTATTGTAACAATGAGGTTCCCCAATAACATTAATTTACCCATAAAGTTTTAGGAACTTCCCCAAAAGGAAACACAATTTACCTTGTTTTTCTTTGAGAGCCTCCTCTAAAAATAAAATGAGGCCCATTTTTCGGGGAGGTGATCGATCGCAATAATGGGGTTCCTCATTTAAGGAGAGAGAGTGCAAATGGAGAAATAAAACTGTGCCTTTGGAGATGGTCTTAAATCCCCATCCCCAACTCATATTAGGGTTTCAAAAGACTACCCAACAATACTAAATAAATTCATGATAGAGATACTTATGACGGGATCGATGCAAACAAAACGACTTCGATGAACAACAATGACAATTCAAGACTTAGTGATGAATTAGGATGATTAGGTAGTGATTGGAGAGAGGTTAAGAGTGTTTTGGGATTTTTAAAAGAATGTTAAACTGTCGGATTTATATATAACCTCCTTAATCATCGTAATTTAAAACCGCTCGAAAAACCTGTCAGACCGGTACACTCGGCTGAGTGCACCAGCCACTCGGTCGAGTGCCACTTAGGCATAAGTCTGACCAAGCGACACACCCACTCTCTCGGTTGAGTACCCTATACTCAACCGAGTGCCACGATACTAGAATACGGAGTTTTACATTCTTCCCTCCTTAAAACGAACTTCGTCCTCGAAGTTCACAACGTAACACGCTGCACAAACGCAACATCATCCTCTACTACAACTCACGACATAATCTAGTACCAAACTCAAAATGAAGCTAACACAAAGTCTCCTGATGATCATTATTTATTTACATATTTTATGCTTCCCTTAGCTACATAAGACTCGATTTATCGTCTTTCCTTACTTTTTTCTACGCTATTTTAGCTAGAATAGCGATTCTGCCGCTTCTATTATGTTTTAATGCAGATTGGATGCATTTGGAGCTTTTTGAGTTAGTATGGAGCATGACGGAGTTGGATCGTAGAAGGTTAGGCACGGGAATCGAGAGCGATGAAGAAAAAATGAAGAAAAGCGAATAAACGAGCCATATGAAGGATGCTCGATCGAGCAAGGTTACTCTGCTCGATCGAGTCGTGCTGACGTCATGCTCGATTGAGCAGATTCACCTCTGCTCGATCGAGCATCCTAGTATTTGACGGCTTTCAGATTTCCTAAATTCGTTTAACCTACTTAATTAGATTTTATTATAAAAGGAAAACTCGTCTTTCATAATTAGGTACTCTTTAATATTAGAAACTAGGATTTTGTTTGCTTTGCTACTGGATTCATTCATCAAGACTATTGTTTTTAGTTCAACTTGTAATCTTCCTTTGTTATTCAATTAGTTACTTTCTAGTTCTTTAATTATTCTTTGTTAATCTTTTCATTGTTGTTAATCCTTTTTACTTTATTTATTATCGTTGTTATTAATATCGTTATGAGTAGCTAAATTCTTATCTAGGGTTGAAAGGGGATCTAGGATTGTTAGAAGGGATAGACTAATTAATTGAATTGCAATAGCATGGTTATCGTTTGATTATCGTTTTAAATCTAGTTGCTTAATTACTGGCCAAGATTAATGAATTAGTCTCGCAAATTAGGATTAACACCGACCGTGTTAAGACTAAGATAGGCTATGATAATTAAATAGAACTCGTTTAATGATAGCGATCGCATGTTAAATTGTAGATCTAAAGGGCAGAATTGAATCGACCGATCTTGTAACCTTACATAACTTTATTGCATGTTAGTTGATTACACCCTTACCCCCTGAATAAATAATCCTAGTGAACCTGAGACCCTAGACTTTTAATCTTATTGATTTAAACCTTTTATTGTTATTATTTGCCATTAGTTTAGATTACAAATCATAAACCCACGAAATTGTTACTATAGAAGACGAACCTAGTTTAAAAGATTAGAATACTACCGCCTCCCTGTGGATTCAATACCTTACTTACCGCTGACTTTTAGTTAGACCAAGTTTACAAACACATAGTAAGTACAACCACAAAGGAGGTTTATTAGGATCAATATAATAAACTAAGACTTTGCTTATTGACAAGAGAGTTTTACAAAGGATTATTATATTACAAAGGATTTTATATGAGAAGTATTTTTATTTTCACTTAGCTTGATTTTCTATGGTACCAAGCATGTCTATTTATACTACTTACATGATAAGCATGCTCATACACTTTGCATGCGTTGATGCTACACTTGGCATATTGCTTAAGACACTTATGTAGCCTACTTATCTTACACCTAGTACATACTTATTTATCTTACACCTAGCATACACCTACTTTTCATAATTACCCTAATGGTAATTTTATTTATTTATGCTTATGGTAATTTTGCTTAACTATTTACATTTCTTTGTCTTCATTCCCCCTGTCTCCAAAAGAGGGTGGTGTTCACACCGAGTTGTCACTGCCACCAGAGTCACTTTCTTCACTTCCGGACAAATACTCATTTACGTATATCTTTAGACCTGGAATATACTTTTTAATTTCACGTGGGTGCCCTTCAACTCTGTATCTTGGGTGATCATAATCATTTATGGGCTTGGAGTATTGGCTATGAAAACCATGTAGTGTTTTTCTGATCTCACGGACAAAATTTTGAGGATATGTATGGTGCCAATCTGCTGTGAGTGAGCAAAACGATTCCTTACTTATGCTTGATTCTTTTACTCCATTGAGGTCTGCTAGTTGACTTGTTCTTTTGTGAAAATGATTTCTTGACAGAACTTGGGTGTCATATCTTCGCTGTATTTGGATATCGTTATCCTTTCGGATTTGGAAGATAGTGATCTTGAAGGTGATGAATATTGTATGACCTTCTTTCTTCCGGATACTTTCTTGCCATTGAGTGGTATCTTGAAATAGTGTCAACCATTTGTACAGTAATTTGTATTGTGGCTTCCTTCTGGTTAGAAGACACTTTGCCAAATACTGTAACATTAGGCTTTTTTCTATAAGTACCCCTATAGTATATAGTTCAGCAAGATACCAGAGTAAGAGATAGGCTTCAGGAGGAAATCTTCCATAATGTTTTGGATTTAGGTGGATGGTGGTGAGGAATGGATATGCCGGATGGTAAGGTAGACCAAGAAGGGGTCCTTGTTCCAATCCATATCTATGGACATACAGAACAAGAAGTTTATGGAGAGTTTCAATACCTCTGGTTGTTAGGACTTTCTTCAGGAGGTCTTCTTGCAAAACTTGAGGCATATGACTCACCAAAGATTCTATTGATTCTTTCTCTGGCTGTGCGAGGTTGAGCATATAAATCATATGGATGATGGATGAAATTTGACGTTGGGTTCTTGAGAGAAAATTTGGAAGGAAGTTATCTTTTCCTTTTATGTGTTTGACCTCAAATTTCCATTGAGAAAACCAACTTGCCCATCTGAGTAGCTGTGCTTGAGGGAGAGTCTTTTGCTTAAATTGGATCATCTTTGGGAATGATGACATGTCCATTTCTATGAGAAAATGTTGCCCAATAAGATGAAACTCAAATTTTTCAATACCTCTTTTCACCGCGAGAATTTCTTTGTATGTGGAATGGTAGTGTTTCTCGCTTTCTTTGAAAGCTCCGCTCTTGTAGCCGCATATCTGTCTGTTACCCTTCTCATCTTCTTCAAGTAGTACCGCACCCCAGTAGCAATCACTTGCATCTGTTTGTAGAATTCTTTTTCCTTTTGATGGGATTTTTAATGCCGGGAGAGTTTTTGTCATCTGTTTCAACTCCCTTATTGTCTCTGTGCATTTTTGGTTCCATGGGGGCAGAGTCTTTCTTTAGTTGGGCTGATAATATTGACCTGTGCTTTGCTAGGTCATGGATAAAATCTGCCATATAATTGACAATGCCAAGAAATTGCTGGATTTGCTTATAGGAGAGCTTTTCATCTGGAAATTCTTCAAGTTGTGTAGCATGTAGAATTCTTTTTCCTTTTGATGGGATTTTTAATGCCAGGAGAGTTTTTGTCATCTGTTTCAACTCCCTTATTGCCTCTGTGCATTTTTGGTTCCATGGGGCAACATCTTTCTTTAGTTGGGCTGATAATATTGACCTGTGCTTTGCTAGGTCATGGATAAAATCTGCCATATAATTGACAATGCCAAGAAATTGCTGGATTTGCTTATTGGAGAGCTTTTCATCTGGAAATTCTTCAAGTTGTGTAGCAATATGAGGCTGAAGATAGTATTGACCTCTAAAGATATGCATCCCGAGAAAATCAATTTTTGTTTCTCCGACGACCATCTTTTTCTCCGAAAGCATTATCCCATATTGTTGGACAATATTATGAAACTTTGCTAGCAAGGCAGAGTGTGAATCAATATCCATGGAGAACAAAAGGATGTCGTCTATATATACCAAGGCACTTGTAAGGATTGGTTCGAAGATCTTGATCATTGCTTTCTGGAATAAGGATGAAGCTGTTTTTAACCCGAATGACATCACCTTCCATTGGTAATGTCAATCAGGGATGCAGAAAGCAGTTTTTGGTCTCTCTTCTGGTTTAATCCCTAGTTGCCAAAATCCCGCCTTAAGATCAAATTTCGAGAATATTTGTGCTTGGGGTAGTTTTTGAAAGAGAACTTCTCTTTTTGGTAGTGGAAACTTGTCATCGGTAAGGAAATGGTTAAGAGGTTGGTACTTGATAACCAGCCTTAACTTTCCTCGCACTTGTTCTGCTCTTTTATTGACATAAAATGCTTCACATGCCCATGGGGAGGTGGTTGGCTCAATTAGGTTTTCTTTTTGTAGTTGGTCAATTTCTTGAAGAGCCAAACTGTAATGGTCTGGGTTCATTCCCATATGGCTTGCTTTTGTTGGGTTGATGTCCTCATTCTTTTTTAATGGCAAAGTTATAAAGAATTCAGGGTTTTGCCATAATGGAGAAGAGCATTTTGTGAGAAACTCATAGTGGGATTCAGCACATGAGGTTTTGGCTATGTTATCTCTTATAGGGTAAAGGATTTCATAAGAATAAAGGTGTGAGGTTGACGTCCATGGTAACAAATGATTTTTGTGTTTTAGACCTTTTGGATGCCATGATACCCTTTTGAGACTGTGTAGAACATCAAAACCAAGTATAAAGTCTTTTCCGGGGAGATCAGAGCCATATACTTGATCGTGCCTGTCGCAAGCCCGATACAAAGTTAATTTACCCAGACTAGGCTAATAACAAATTAATGTAATTAGGGAACGAAGTAGGGGTCGATCCTCAGGGAGATGGTGCTTCCTATGGATTGTGAATCGTCTCACAATTGAGTTTTACCTAATGATTTTCTGGGTTTTGGATTTTGTGATGTCTAAACTAACGAATGGCATAAAATAAAATAAAAACAAACTGAAATGAAAACGATAAAGCAAATGATAAAGTAACAATAATGAGAAGCATCTAGGGAAATAGGTTCACACATGTAGATTGACATATTGATGAAATTGGATTTGGGATATGCAAATAATTCATTGAGCGTTCGTAAGAATGGTGTGTTCATTACAATCGTAGATCAGATGGTCTAGCAGGCTTTTAGTGCGATTTACTAGGTCTTAATCCACCATGTCATGCTTTGTCTATTCAATTCCTGTATATCTACTTTGGAAAAGAATTCCACACTAGTCAATGATTGTGATCAAGAATCGTCAACTATCGTTAAAGTCCAAACATGCACAGACACAATGTTTTAAAAACACAATTTCTTTTATCCAATTATCATCTTTTAATCAATCTAACATGGCTACCCTACACCCTAGAAAGGTGACTACTCACTCATGATTATATTTATGTCTACGATGATGTTAACAATGAAAGTTAAGATAGGCATATTTAGTTGATTTTAACAATAATTTAGACTCTCTATATGGCGATAATAACGACGCTATAAGATAATCTAAGAAATAAAACTATGATTATAACAGCATAAAAATGAATCTAAGTGATATGAATAGAAAATAACAATCAAATGGAAAAAAATAAAGAACAATAAGTAAAGGATAAATTAGGAATACCTAGGTGACGATCAACGATGAAAGTGATAACAATAATAGAAATCCCTTGCATAGAAATACCGTACCTTGAATTACAACTCTTGAACCCAACAAAGTTGATACAAAGATTGAAATTCTTATTGAACTAAACTAATGTTTTAATATGAAATGGACAGAAATAAACTAGAAACAAAAGACAAAAGAAGAAGATAAACTAAACTAGGAAGACTAAAACTAAAGATAAAACTAATAAGAAGATTGTATGAGATATAAGATTAGATTGTGTAAGATAGTGTGTTTGTGTTGTGAGGCTAGAGCATCTATTTATAGTATTAGGGGTTCGTGGAGAAGAGGTCGGGCATTAAATACATAGGGCAAATTTAGGAAGAAGGAGCCGCAATGCTTGGAGCAGCACACATCCCCGATCGGGTACACACTTACCCGATCGGGTAAGTCGTCTTCTGGAAGCTCTTGACTAACGCTTCACCTTCCTTTTCTTGACTTGACTTCCAACATCCCCCTTGACTTATACAATCGGGTTTGTTGATAGGGTATGATGTAAAGCGATGAATTCTCCCGTCTAATTGATTGGTCTTCCGACAACTACGAAACCGTCTTTGCTTCTTCTCTCTCTTAAGTTAGTGAACCTTCTTGAAATGCCTTACACATGGTCAAGCTTTCTTCTTCTAATCGTCGGGTTCTAGGCAAATGCTCGGGAATATAGAAAAAGGGCGTAGAAACGTCACTTTTCCTACAAAACAAGTTAAAACACAGGAATTCGCCTAGAAGACGGTATTAGCTCATAAAATGGCTTAACAAAGCACAAATGACATACAAAACCGAGCTAAAATGGGGGTTAAAATCATACAAATATTCACTTATCAAACTCCCCCAAGCTAAACCTTTACTTGTCCTCAAGCAAACATAACAAACAATACCAGGACAAGGTTGCAAGCATTGGCTACTATACCATCAAGAAACAAATCTCAATATAAAGCTTTGGAAACATAATGAATCATAACCCAAAAGCAACGTGGGCAAAAATGATACATAAACATGGTTGAGATTTACATAACGGCATAGCACAAAGAATTTCACTACAGAATTTCGGCTCTTGCATGATCTTTTGACAAGTGGACTCTCACGGTACACTCGAACACTCAATGTATGTAAAAAGGTGATTTCTTTATGTGTAAATGTTTTTGAGACACTCATCTGTCTACGACTTATGAAAATGTGTCTGCAGTCTAATATGGTAAACAATTCAAAACACAAGTCAAAGATCACAATGCACATAGAAAAGAAGCCGAAAAATGAGAAGAAGGCTTTGGGAAATGGGTGGAAGGTGGACAAACAGTTATGGTCATGTGAAGGTTATAGTGAGCTAGCAACTGACCAATGATAAATGAATACCCAATCCAGACTTTCGGTTAATTCCCACAAAACGAACGATGAAGCCAGAAGTAACGGATTGGCTTATTACACACGAAACACAAGGGTAAACTCCTTCTGAATATTGACTTTTTTAGGAGATACTCACAACTTCTTCTTTTATTTCTTTTTTTCTTTCTTTTTTCATTATATTTCTTTTTTTCTTTTCTATTTCTGAACACAACTTCACTTCTTGAACTTTTTCGTTTTCCCAAATTCACTTTGACAGATAAGAATATCTTCTCAAAAGAGCACCCATTCACCATAGTCTAGCTATTAGCTCAAAAGGTAGGCAATTTTTATCTGTAGCTATTATTTTTGTGAAGCATTTTTATGAAGGGGCTAATTTTGAGGGGCAAATTAAAGTGAAAAAGGCTTCAAATCTTAGTGAATCATGAATGCAATGCTTATAGAAATGAAATGAGAACCATACTTATGCGTTTTGACATGACACACATCACAAGGAGAACTACACACACCTAAATGAGACTGGGTATGGATGTACCAGTCTAAGGAGGCTCTACCTTACAATATATGTAACTTGCCAAATGTCAAGATCAAGCGTACTCATCTATAGATTCATTCCATGCCTACTGTGTACAAGACTTCCCCATGTATGCAAAATTCAATGAATATTGAATCATTATCTTTTGAAAGCTCTAAGGTTGGGAAAATGTAACATGATAGCATAGTAAACAAGCAAACAAAGCATGAAAAGCATTCAATTGTGTTCAAAATTTAAAAATCTTCTCTTTCTTATTCAAAATTTGAAAAATATAACTAAAATGCAAAATGGGAAAATGCAATCCCTTCCCCAAGCTAAACATCACATTGTCCTTAATGTGAGCACAAAAACCAAATATGCAATGAGATGCTTAATGGGAAGAAAGGAAAAATGAAAGAAGAATGAAGTGTACTAGCCAGTGCGGATTCCCCCAAGCTAGCCTTTTGGACTTGACAAGGAAGGTCGTCAGAGATTCTTCAAAAACTCTTTCATCTGCAAAGAAATCTAACAAAACAACGTAAAAGGGAAAAATAAAAATGCAAAAAGGGAAAACACGGGTTGCCTCCCGAGAAGCGTTTGTTTAACGTCTTGCTCGACGAATTTTTCTATGAAATCATTGGGTTGGGGATGGACGCTCCGTATAGACAATATCCAAACATCCGATGATAGAATTGCTATAGTAGAGTTTCAGTCTGTGTCCATTAACTTTGAATTTCTCACCATTGCTAGTCATTAGTTCCACATAGCCGTACTTGCTCACATATGTGACAGTGAATGGTCCAGACCATCGTGATCGAAGTTTTCCCGGAAAAATTTTCAAACGGGAGTTGAAAAGAAGTACTTGGTCACCGACATTAAATTCTTTCTTAATTATCCTTTTGTCGTGCCAACGCTTCGTTTTCTCCTTATAGATCCTAGAATTCTCATAAGCTTGCAAACGAAATTCCTCTAGCTCATTGAGTTGCAAGAGTCTCCTATCAGCGCTAAGCTTAGTGTCTAAATTTAGTTGTTTGATAGCCCAGTAAGCTATATACTCTAACTCGACAGGAAGATGACAGGCCTTTCCATAAACCAATCGATAAGGAGATGTTCCAATCGGGGTTTTGAAAGCTGTGCGATAAGCCCACAAGGTGTCATCGAGCTTATTACTCCAGTCAGTTCTAGATTTTGAGACTACTTTCTGAAGAATCGTTTTCAACTCTCTATTTGAGACTTCTACTTGACCGCTAGTCGGAGGGTGGTAGGCTAATCCTCGTCTGTGATACACACCATATTTAGCAAGCAGAGTATCTAACTGCTTCTCTCCAAAATGAGTTCCTCAATCACTAATCACGGCTCTGGGTACACCAAAACGTGGAAAGATGATCTTCTTAAATAGTCGTATCACAGCTCTAGCATCATTAGTGGGAGTGACAATTGCTTCTACCCACTTGGAAACATAGTCAACAACGACTAAGATGTAACGATTTCCGTTAGAAGAAGGGAATGGTCCTTGATAGTCAATACCCCAGACATCGAATATTTCAACTTCTAATATGCCGTTTTGAGGCATTTCATGTCTCTTGGATATTTGACCCATTCATTGACAAGCGTCACAAGCCATAACAAAGTCTTTTGAATCTTTAAACATCGTGGGCCAGAAAAACCCGGATTGCAAGACTTTGGCTACGGTCTTAGACGGACCATGATGACCACCATAAGCAGATGAGTGGCATCCTTCTAAAACTCCTTTAACTTCCCACTGAGGGATACATCGTCTATAAAGACCATCAGAGCACTGCTTGAAAAGATAAGGGTCATCCCAAACAAAGAATTTTGCATCATGCAAAAATCTCTTTCTTTGGTTATAAGAAAGGTCAGATGGTAGCTGTCGACTGACAAGAAAATTGGCCATATTAGCATACCAAGGAGAAGAGTCAGTAATCGCCATTAATGAATCATTAGCAAACGAATCATTAATTGGTGTTGGCAATCCTATTTCAGTTACTCTTATCCTTGAAAGATGGTCAGCGACTACGTTTTCTGCCCCTTTCTTATCCCGGATCTCTAGATCAAACTCTTGAAGGAGTAAGATAAATCGGATAAGTCGAGGTTTTGCCTCTTTCTTTGAAAGCAGATATTTCAAAGCAGCATGATCAGTGTAAACAATGACTTTCGATCCTATAAGGTAAGAACGGAATTTGTCTAAAGCGTAGACAATGGCAAGAAGTTCTTTTTCAGTAGTGGCATAGTTGATTTGGGCAGGATCTAAGGTTTTACTAGCATAGTAAATTGCATGAAGGAACTTTTCCTTTCTTTGCCCTAAAACAACTCCAACGGCATAATCACTCGCATCGCACATAAGTTCGAAAGGAAGATTCCAATTAGGTGACTGGATTATAGGTGCGGTGATTAGAGCGCGTTTGATTTTGTTGAATGCCTCAAGGCATTCCTTTGTGAAATTAAAAGGCGCATCCTTAAAAAGGAGCTCAGTCAGGGGCTTGGCTATTTTAGAAAAATCTTTAATAAACCGTCGGTAGAAACCGGCGTGACCAAGGAAACTCCTGATTCCTTTTACATTAGCAGGTGGTGGCAGTTGTTCAATAACTTGGATCTTAGCTCGATCAACTTCAATACCTCTTTCAGAAATGATGTGTCCTAAAACTACACCTTCGTTCACCATGAAGTGACATTTTTCCCAATTGAGAACAAGATCGACTTCTTCACAACGTTTTAGAACTTTCGATAGATTTGTCAAACAATTATCAAAGGAAATGCCATAGACGCTAAAGTCGTCCATGAATACTTCCATGATAGTCTCAACAAAATCGGAAAAGATACTAGTCATGCAACGCTGGAAAGTTGCAGGTGCATTACAAAGGCCAAATGGCATTCGGCGATAAGCAAAAGTACCATAGGGACAGGTGAAGGTGGTTTTCTCTTGGTCCTCAGGGTGGATAGGAATTTGGAAAAATCCTGAGTAACCATCTATATAACAGAAATATTTGTGGCAAGCTAACCTCTCTAGCATTTGATCAATGAAGGGCAGAGGATAGTGATCTTTTCTAGTTGATTGATTCAGCTTCCTGTAGTCAATACACATACGCCATCCCGTCACAATCCTTGTGGGGATGAGCTCATTCCTTTGATTCTTGACTACTGTTGTTCCTCCTTTCTTGGGAACAACTTGGACAGGGCTAACCCATTTTGAGTCAGAAATTGCATAGATTATGCCAGCATCCAGTAATTTCATAACTTCAGCTTTAACTACTTCTTGCATGTTGGGATTAAGGCGGCGTTGACCTTGAACACAAGGTTTTTGACCTTCTTCTAAGTTGATTCTATGCATGCAAAAGTCGGGGCTTATGCCTGTGAGGTCTTAAAGTTTATAGCCTATTGCCTTTTTATGTTTTCTCAAAACAATTAATAGTGAGTTTAACTGATTTTCATCTAGAAGAGCACTCACTATGACCGGGCAATATTCGGATTCATCTAAAAAGGCATATTTTAGATTTGAAGGAAGAGGTTTAAGTTCAGGTTTATGTACTTTTGCCTTGGCAGGAGCATCAATTAAGCTTATGAACTCCCTAACTTCTTCAGGCGATATCTCTTTACCAGTCAAGTCCCTTTCCAGCTCACTGATCTCAAAATCGTCGTTCTCAGAGATATCCTCTAACAATAAAATTGCTTCTAAAGGATCCTCAATTATTGATGGATACAGATATTCATCAATGATTGAGTCGACAATGTCAAGGAAACAACAAGACTCTTCAAGCATAGGGCTCTTCATTGCACTGTTTAAGTTGTAGGTGACTTTATCATCACCTATTTCTAATGTCAATTTTCCATTCTTGACATCGATTACTGCTCCCGCAGTGTGTAGAAATGGCCTTCCTAATATGATAGGGATTTGCGAATCTTCAGCCATATCTAACACTATGAAATCGACTAGAATAAAAAATCTTCCTACTCTAACAGGTACATCTTCTAAAACTCCCATAGGTTGTTTTAGAGAACGATCTGCCATTTGCAGGGTGATACTTGTGCATTTCAGAACTCCCATATTCAATTTTTCGCAAATGGAATAGGGCATAACGCTTACACTAGCACCTAGATTGCATAAAGCTTTATCATTAGTGTAGGTGCCTATAGTGCAAGGTATAGAGAAACTACCAGGATCCTTTAACTTAGGAGGGGACTTATTTTGCAATAACGCACTGCATTCAGCGGTGAATGCGATGATTTAACACATCATCCAGAGTCCTCTTCTTTGTTAGAATATCCTTCATGAATTTCGTGTAAGAAGGGATTTGAGTGATTAATTCAGTGAAGGGAACCGTTACTTGGAGGTTTTTGACAACTTCCATGAATTTACCGAATTGGGTTTCCTTATGATTTCTCCTCAAACGTTGAGGAAATGGAACTTGGATCTTGATGGGTTCCTTTTCAAGTTCATCCTTCTTTTTAGATTTGTCTTCCGCTTCCTTAGCGGTGGATGGTTGGGTTTCTTTTTGGCTTTCTACTGGTGAAGGCTTAACTGTTGGTTCTTTGGGTTGCTGAGGTTCCGTATAAGTGGTACCACTCCTAAGGGTGATAGCATTTGCGGTGTCCCTCGGTTGTTCACCATGAGGTGGGAGTTGGCTTTGTTTTCTTTGGGTAATAGAGGTAGCCAATTGGGCCATTTGAGTTTCAAGCATCTTGATGGCAGCATCTTTAGTTTGATCACTCTTTTGAAATTGAGCAAACATTGAGTCCTGTTTTTGAACAACTTGCAGAAGCATGGATTCAATTTTGCTCAAGCTTGAGTCATTTGGTTGGCCTTGAATTTGAGGTGGTTGGTGTTGAGGTTGATTTTGGTAAGGTTGGTTGAAGTTAGGTTGGAATGAAGGTCTCTGGTTTTGAAAACCAGGTGGATTGTAAGGCTTTTGTTGGTGTGGTATGAATGGTTGTTGGGTTTGTTGGTGGGGATTTTGAACATTGGTACTTTTGTAGGACAAAAACGGGTGGTTTTTTGTGTTTTCGTTATAGAA
>JAIUZE010029865.1:0-10428 GCA_022085475.1 Heliosperma pusillum | reverse complement strand
TTGATAGCTTTTGTGTCTCTGCCTGGGGGCTTTATCTCCAAGTCAGGGCATGGCTGCCTAATCCACTTTGGGAATGGAGCCAGCTTAAGTACTAGCCAACTCTGCTTAGGGGGTCGCCTAGTAGAGATTCTCATGTACTGTTTTGTCATGGGACGGGGAATGGAATAGCTGTTGTCGCTAGGTCTGATCAGTCTAGGACTAGGATGTTTTCCTACCTTGTGGTATAGCCTCGAGTTACAGAAGTAGACTATCGCCGTCCTAAGAAATTATGCCTGTTTGTAGAAGTTTTGGTCTTTCATGTTTGTATGATTCTATGAATCTTAGAAGGTGAGATGCAAGCCGGCTAAGGTTGATAGAGTTTGGATTACCGGTTGTTAACTGATTCACATGATATTATGTTTGATTAGGGTTTGAGTGTATCATGGCCATGTTAACGGTAACATCTGAGCTAGCATACCAGCTTCCCTACCTCGTATTATAGATTATTATCGGATTCACATGATAGCTTTCATATGTTAGGTTATATGTTAGTTATTTGTTACATAACATGAATAGCATATCTTATATGTAAAGTATTGTATTTTCCATATACATTTCTTTTATGTTATTCATGTTTTATTAAACTCGACATTTCGTGGCTGGGAGAACTCGGAGTTACTCCCCACTGACTGTGGCAGGTTTCTTTTATATTTAATGCGGTTGGCAGGTTTGTGATGCATGCTTGGGTACATTGACGAGCTAGCGAGCGAAGTATTTACCTTGGACCTATATTCGGTTCTTAGGATTGTGTATTATTATACACTCTTTTATTTCTGTATTTATACGGGAGATATGTCTCCCGTTTCAGATAATTTTTATGTATAATATTATTTCCTTTTCTGTTATGAACCTTTTTATTTAAGACATCTTCTTATGATGAATATATTTAATAGTAGGTTCCGGTTTTAAAATATACCGATTTTCACTAAAGTGAACCTATTAGAAACGTATTCTCATCTTTTATTTATTTAAATTATTTTTTTCTTTCCGCAGATTTGAGGGTGTCACATCTCGTGTACTCTCATACCATTTAATTCCGTCTCAATTCACAGGAAATATGTCAAGACAAGGACGAGACGGGATGAGAACCGAGAAACCGTCACAAAAGCTAAACCCAATGAAGAAAGGAAGAAAAGGAGAGGAAGAAGAGAATACAAGGGGATCAGCCGGTCCAGGCCACCGGCAGCCGGCCAGCCGGCTGAGCACCCCAGACTCACACCAAGGAAGAAAAGGAGAGGAAGAAAAGAAGACAAGGAGCAGAGGTGCTCAGCCGGTCCAGGCCACCGGCAGCCGGCTGGCCGGCTGAGCACCCCCAATACACATAACAAAACCTCAAAACTTGGAAGATCATCAGGTGGTCTCAGCCGGTCAAGGCCACCGGCAGCCGGCTGGCCGGCTGAGACCTAATTCTCACGAGAAAATCCAACTTTGAAGTCAGTAGGGCTCAGCCGGTCAAGGCCACCGGCGGCCGGTCGACCGGCTGAGACCTCTACTTCGCATTTCCACTACCTTTCTTATTTTGAACCCTAAATCTCACCAACCTATATATACCCCTCTCCTAATTCATTTTAGACACACAACCCTAGACACAATAAACCCTAGATTTTAGCCTTCAATATTCCTAATCATTACTCTAATCCTTTGGTAATTAGCACTAATTACTCTAGTTTTCTACTTAGTTAGTTTTAGATCTAGTCTTTCCTTTAGTTGTTTTTGAACAATTGGGTTGTAACTTGAAGAGAAGAAGACATTCTTATTGTGATTATTAATCCAAGTTCCATCCTTTATTACAAGTTTTGGTATAATTCTTCATCCTTATTTTCATTACTAGTCTTTTAATTACTTGTTCTTGTTTATTTGCTTAGTTTTTATGTTGAATATGCCTTCTCTTGTTTGTTCCATATCAAAGTTTTCGTCTTTAATGTTCTTCATCATTAGTATGAGTGAGTAGTGTTAGACTAGAGGAAGATGGGGGATTTAATGTGAGTTTATGGGTTGATTATGGTATTTGGGCTTAAAGATTTAGTCTTTTGGTAGTCTACTTGTTTTGTGCACACAAGGTGTTTGTTGAAATGCTTGAATGAGTAGTTTGAGTATTTTCTCATGTTTTATTGCTAGTTTGAGTGAGAGCTTGAACTTGTATTGTTGTTGTGTGTGTTTTGGATGTTTAGGGAGAGGTTAGGGCGAGAACCCAATCGAAGCTTAGACTAGGGTTTGTCTCGCATCGAGAGTTGGAGGCTGGCTCTTTAATCCGTCTTACACCGAGAGGTGGAGACATGTTTAGACTATCTTTAGACTAGTCCTAATCCTCTACCATAATTGACTCATACTTGCATTAATGAACCCATCCACCCTAGTTCCTTTTAATTATTGTTTTTACATCGTATCTTTACCTTCTTGTTAGCCTAGTTTTATTTATCATTCATCTTCAACTTGCTACTAGCTAGAACTAAACTAGGACTTAATTAAACCGCCTTAGAACCATAATTACCGTCCCTTGGGATACGACCCTTGCAATACCCAACGATAACTCGTTCGCTTGCGAGGTTAAGTAAAACCACATCACTTAACAATAGGACTTCTTTTGCAACATCACTCAGAGGAGGTACAGTGTATTTCAAAGCTAGTGGTAGGGGCTTTAGGGTGATCTTTCTTTTCACAAACTTGAAGGCATAGGTGTTATCCTTCCCATGATGCATAGAATCCCTATCAAATTCCCAAGGCCTCCATAACAAGAGATGATAAGCATCCATAGGTAGTGCATCACATAATGCCTCATCAACTCGAACCTCAACCCCTTTGTTTAACCATCTTAGCTTATAAGGACGAGGGTGGTCTTGTGTAGACAAATCCAACTTATCCATAAGGGTTTTAGAACCTACATTTGTGCAACTCCCTCCATTAATGATCAAGTTACAAACCCTCCCTTTAATAGTAAATCTGGTCCTAATAATTTAAAGGCAATGTTTCTAGAGTTAAGTTCATGAATTGATCAAATTATTGTTGATTTCTCAGATTAAAAATGTTATCTTTGTGATGAATATGTATTGAAGTGTTTAATCCTTTTGCATTTTTAAGCAAATCTGAGTTTTAATTTTGGGGTTTCTTTGTTCCCGTCTAGTATTATTTGGGTATAAATTTTTAAGATTATTTCGGAGCTCATTTGTGATTATATTGATTTTATTCTTTTATGGGGTTGTAAAGTAATGTACTTTTTCGTGAAGAGTATCTTTATTTGTACCCTTTTAATTTATGGTTTCTTCTTGGTAATTGTGTAAGTTGATTTATGATCAACCTAGTTTCCTAACCTTATAAAACAAAATTAAACTACTCACTCTGTCTCAGTCATTTGTTTACCTTTTTCATTTTTGGGTGTCTCATTTATTTATTTATCTTTCTATATTACTCATGTTGCTAATTAGTTATTTGATCACCCAATGGGTTTATTGTTCACATGTCATCCAATACTACTACAAATGGTCCTCCTCCCTTCTCCTTAACTTGTAGATAATAACTGGGATGAAGGGAGTTTGTAGATAATAATTCAAAACGTATTTTTTTCTCTTATTAATTGACCCAAAACGACTCGAAATAACCTGACACACTTGAAAAAAAATGACCCGACCAATATCCTCGAAACAAACCCAAAACCTACTATGACCTAACCCAATACGTGACAAACGTGAATTAGCCCGACACAAACTAACCTAACCCGGACCCGATCAACACAAATTCTCATTTGTGACGGTCACTATTCGTCAGAGGGTCGGATCCCTCTCACAAGCTTGCAAGTGGGAGGGCAAGTGGGAAACCATTGATTTTCCACTTACCCTCTCACTTGCAAACTTGTGAGATAGATCTGATCCGTCAGAAGCTTATGATGGATAGATCCGTCACAAGGAAGACTAATGGCCCTATCAAAGGGAGTTTTTGGCAGGTATAGTAGTGAGGTTGATTTAAACCTGGTCTAATCGGCTTTGATGAGGCAAACAAAACAAAACTCTATCAAAGTTTTTGGCAGGAAATGACGCAATCAAGTTTGACGTCGAAAGAGGCAAACAAAACTGAAGACACAAATTCAACGTATTCTTCACCAGATCTCTCTCCCTCACCAACATATGTTAGAAGCCCTATAACTCTATCAAAGCCTATTCTCTCCCCTTTCCTTTGGAGATGCGTGCCCTTCCTTCCCTCCCTCTCCCTCTCCCTCTCCCTCTCCTCGATATATAGCCTGCCGACTTGTACTCTTTCTTTCACATTTTATACACACTTTCCCAACCCCATAATAATAATATTAATAAACAAACACATTCCCATTTTACCCCTCTGTAATGGCGAATGAAGAAAGTGAAGGAGGAGTAGTAGTAGTAGTAGAGGTATTTAAGGAAGAAGAAATGAGAGAGATAAGTGGGGTTAAAAGAGGAAAAGGGTTTGTAGAAGTCACATGTGGTTGTACAAGTCGTAGGTACGGCGATACTGTTGGTAAACTTAGGGTTTTTCTTAATGGTCACCTTCAGATCTCCTGTGAATGCACCCCTGCTTGCACTCAAGGTTTCTTTTTTTCTTTTTTCTTTTTCTTTTTATATTTTACAACTATTTTCTTATTTTTTTTTAAAACAAAAACAAAATATCAACCATAAGATCTTTGCACATTGTACAATACAATAATCTTCTAATGTTGTGACACCTATAAGTTATTATGAAAACCTTGTATGCCATCAATAGTAGAATCAGGATTTGAATTCAGGGGGTGGAACTTTTAGAGGAGGTAAGGTATACACGAAAAAAATTCAAAAAAATTCAAAAAACTCATCCGTCACAGGCTAAATCCGCCACTCTATGCGGTATAGAAGAATCACTGTTTTTTGTTATTTTGGAAAATAAAATATGTTTGGGCGTGCATGAAAAATGTTATGTATGTATGGATGGATAGAGAGGGCACTGAGTTTGATGTTTGGTCACACTTTTTATATTATTAAGATTTAATTTAATGTATTGCTTGCCTAGGTAATGTACTATACGACTATATACTGCAAACAAGTTACATTTACAGATTTTTTATCAGAAAAATGGTGCATTCCTGTAATCCCCGGAAAATTAACCTTTATTTCGTGCCTTTCATCTTTCTGCTATTCTCTTCCCTTTTTTTTATGGTCCACATGCTTGAGCTGAAAAGTCTTCTTTCTTCAGGGTCTGTGAAATGTAAACTATAATTTTTATAATTTTTATTTATAAAGTTCAATTTTGTTGCCTAATATTTGGTCAGAATTATATGCATTTGTTTTGCATCATTAGGGCAATGTAGTTGGAAATATAGACCATGTTTATTGGTAAAACTGAAACCATTTTAACGTTGATATTTTGAGGATTGCGTTAGGGAACATTCATGATAAGCTTACCTGGTAAGAAGGCACCAAAGGTAGCGTAAAGGTGGCTTATCTGGTATGCATGGTTTGTAGGCTATCACATACGGAGTATATTCGAGAGTTTATCCGAACGTACTAAAAGTAGCGGCTGTGGGTTATCTCGTTACCCAAAAAAAAATAATCTTGATAAGCCTTGTCTAAGCGTTTCATGCTATATTAATTTTTTTTATTTTTTTTATACAATGATCCCACATAAGAGGACTTAACTATATTTTGAATTTGACATCGTTAGGCTTGCTTGTGATGGTTATAATCTATTCAACTCCATTTTATTAACATGTTTTGCTGATCGTAACAGTTCCCTGATATTTGGTTCTGTTTGTTTATATGTAGACAATCTAACACCAGCAGCATTTGAGAAGCATTCCGAAAGGGAAAGTTCAAGGAGGTGGAAGAACAACATCTGGGTTATTGTGAATGGCGAAAAAGTTCCATTGTTCAAAACTGTGTTACTTAAATATTACAACAAAACCTGTAGAACTGCAACTGGTTCTAATAAGCAGAATGGTAAGAGCAGTATTCATCGTGACGAATTTGTAAGATGTACTAGGTGTAACAAGGAGCGTCGGTTTCGTGTTCGGACTAAGGAAGAATGTCGTTTTCATCATGATGCAGTGTTGGATCAAGATTGGAAATGTTCTGATCATCCCCATGACAGGTTTGTCTTACATACGATCTCTCTATCTTATTCATGATCTTCGCCTACATTATGGTTCCTGTTAAAGAATATAGGTTGTGTGACTAACTTAACTGCTGCTTCCATTGGATAAACACAAATTCTCATTCATGACGGTCATTTCAAAAATACCTCTCACAACCGGATAAATAAGAGCAAGTGGGAGAGACGGTTGTGAAAAGTCTTTTTGAAAAGACCGTCACAAGCAATATTTGCTTTTAGAAAAAACTCTTTGCATGTCATGGCAAGGCTGTCTTCTTAACGTTACTGTAGCGATCTTTAACCTTCATTTCGAGTTAAAGGCAGAGAAACTGTAATATAGCTGTATTCTTGCTCTGTTATGATTATATGATTTAGAAGATTAGTTATTCGTATGCTTTGTTTTTAACTTACTGTTCATTACTTAAAAGTTATAGAGAAAAATAGCAGCTAGAGAGTAGAGTGTTGGATTGTACTAACATAGTCCGATCAACTTATTTCATTATCAACATACTCCGTACTTGAGTAAGGATTATCTTCATATCTTCGAGGTCTATTACCTTTTTAATGGTGTGGATTTAAGTCTAGCCCGATCATCCCAATATCATATATAAATATAATAATCCTTGTGATAGGAAATAGACACGAAAGAAATGAAGATGATTATTTTCCGCAATAATGTATGTGCATTAAACGGTGGACTTCTGATTTTGTAACTCTGATATTTCTGGTGTTATGCTACTAAAACTCTTATTATAGAACTACATGCTAGTCAGAGTGTCCAATGCTAATGCTCTATGAATTGCTTCTGAATATTGATTAAAATAATTTCTAAAACGTTTATGTTGTGTCCAAATAACAACGGAACCACTACCTAAATCAAAGGGTCGACTTGTAATAAATCTTGTCGAAAGTTGACACAATGACCCTGATGTCGCCGAGATTCAGTAACACCCTTTCACATGTATATATAAGGGATCACTAAAATAGTGAATTTGTCCTAATTATTATTTTCTTTTCAAGTCCTTTCTATATACATACAATATGGTCAGAACTCAGAAGACTGTACAAACAGCTGAGATTTCCTAAATAATTTCAGGGTTTTTTGTCCCATTTCTGCCTTGGTAGGGATAGTAAGTAATTATGCAAGGGCATGGGAACATTTGTCTTATGCATTGTCACATTATTTAATTAAATTTTATGTTATTTTATATGGTCATTGTCAGAATCCAACGGCATTTCTTATTTTTAATTTTATTTCTATTTCTGTTGGGTAAAAAGTGTCGTTTAACAATAGTCCCTTTTATCTTATGATTAGTTATAGATAACATTACTTACTTTAAACTGAGCCTTTCTTTTGCTATGACTGTGATTCTGTTAGATTTTTTTTCAAAATTTTGTATTTAGCTTTTTTAAATGCAAGCAGCTTGTAGATGTAGGCATGCGCCTGCGTCCGTACAGAAGTTCCATACTTCACAGTAACGTGTACATTGGCCTATCTACTATATGTACTACCTTTTTAGGGATGTTCCTTCTATTTACTTTATACACGGTCTCCTAAACGACTTTAAAGATCGATTTAACAACTTACATATATTATAATTATTGGTTGTAAATAACTTTATTATTGACGATTTTCTAATAATAAATGTAACTATGTAAAAGTTCAATTATGAAATATATTTTGTAATTTATATATCGTATTCTCACATAATACACAAATTCTCATTTGTGACAGACACTTTTCGTCATAAGCTTGTGACGGAGCAAATGTGACCATTTTTATGAAAAATGTAACCATTATATGACTGGTAACATTTCATGGATAAAATTGTCACATTTAGTCCGTCACAAGCTTGTGACCGTCACAAGAGAGACC
This sequence comes from Heliosperma pusillum, assembly GCA_022085475.1. Lineage (NCBI taxonomy): Eukaryota > Viridiplantae > Streptophyta > Magnoliopsida > Caryophyllales > Caryophyllaceae > Heliosperma > Heliosperma pusillum. The sequence continues at coordinate 2,429 of JAIUZE010029865.1, read as the reverse complement.
AACTGCACCTAATAATTCTATGCAATCTTTTAGTCATAGTAGCATTGTTATCTTTACATACTTAGAAAATGTATCCCATGTAATTAGGAAACAAATTCTCCTGACACTAGCTAATCTTGTGTATAAATAGCTTAACTTGTATCCTTTGTACTCCGTATTAATTACACTTTTAATATAACTTACATTGTATCACAAGTCACAACCCATACTAAAAAAAGACCCAGGCATGAAAAAAAATGAAAAAAAGAAAAGAAATAATTGGCCCAAGAAATCGTAGCCTGACCGAAAAAAGGAACCTCACATGTGAGGGGGAGTGTCACCCTTGAGATATAAAAAAAGACACATGTGAGTATCTCACATTGGAAAAAGAAGAGACAATATAGACCAAGGTATTACTCCACCCATTGTCAATTAGTTTGAGAGAAACTTCCTTGAACTTTTAAACCATACTCTCTCTCTTCCGTATGGGTGCACCAAAATGTGTAAAAAGAGGGAGTACTAGATTTATACAAAGGAGTATACTTCGTATAAACTTGGTGCGGCTACCGAAGAGGTCATTGCCTAGTGGTCTAGAGTAGAGCTGGCAAAAGGTGACCCGACCCGAAGAACCGACCTGACTTATCCGAAAACCGACCTGATAGAACCCGTAAATTTGCTGAACTGACACCGACATGAACCGACCCGAAGGTTAACCCATAAACTGATAGAACCTGAAATGATATGACCTGAACCGACTTGTGACCCGGCCTTACCCGACCCGAAACTCGATTCACCCACAAACCCGACCTGACCCAAACCGAACTGAACCGACATGTAACCCGTTTTAACCCGATTAAACTCGACCCGACTCATAGCCAAATAATCTTTTTTAAGAATCTAAATTCCTTTATAGTTTGTTTTTTTGTTAATAAATTTGATATAAAAAATTATCGCTTATTTTATTTTTCAAAACAAAATGTAATCTTAAAATAAATAGTCAGTTGTAAATTTAGTACGCTATATTCCTAGTTAAACTTATTAATAATTATTTTGCAAGTGATATATGTAGAAAATTTTAAATTAACGCTTTGTGAGAAAAATAGTGTTTAGTTTTGGCTCCATTGAAAACAATAAAGGGAAGAAAGAGTTATGAGTTATGACCATACAATCCGACCTTCGGTTATTAATTATGATCTTAAAATCCAAACCTCAAATACACCATTCTAATAGAGCCTATTCAAAATTAAATACGTAGGATCACCGTCAAGATAATAAATAAAATTTATTTCATAGGTAATTCATTTAATTCCTTGTCATACTGCATATGTCTAACGTTCAAAACTATGAACTACATAAACTGTAAGCCCATAGACCTTAATTAGACTCCTCTAATTATTTACTAAATTACTTTTTAATTTAGTTTATAATGATCTATGTAACATGCATGCAAATATAAAGACATTTATATAAAAGAAGAAATTTCCTCACATTGATATGGAAAATATAAGGGCACAACAAGAACTCCTTCTTGTTGTTCTTGAGCTAATAATATGGGTGAACACAAATAATCTCCAAAGTAGAAGATCTCCTCTAAGTTGCACCAAGATTAACCCAAATAATCTACCCTTATTGTTAACTAGATAATAAGATAGATATTATTCTACTAATATTATGACTATATTACTACACTAGTAATACTTAGTAAATATTAGTGTTTGAGAGTTTTAGTAAGAATATGAGGTTTTGAGAGAAGTAAGAAAACAAAGCACAAAATGAAGTAATAAAAATGAGCAACACTTGATCATTTTATAGGCCATTTGGCCGGACTTCACAAGCCAAAATAGGGCTCTTATTTTGTTCATTTGATCACATGCATTAGACTGGAGTGTTGTAGAACAAGTGATGATTGTTTACTACTTGTTATGTCACTTTCATAAAGTAACTAAAGAGTAAAAATAAGAACAAAATCATCACCATGTAACTACTAGCCAACCGGCCACAATGGCCTTAGTTTGGTCCATTTTGATTTTTGATATTTGTCTTACAAATACTTATTGATCATATGGTTAAGTATCTTGTATAATTAAGTGTTAATTTGATCATATAACAATTATATGACTCAATTAAATAAATAATATGTACTTAACATTTTAAGTAATATTTTACCATTATATCAATATATAATGGGTCCCACAATGCTTAGTTAATTGATTTTACAACTCCTTGTAAATATAATTAACTAATTACCTCTATCTCAAAACCTCAACTAATTTAGTAATTTAACGATTAATTAATAAGTTAAATCTTATTTAATCGTATTAAAATAAGATATAAATTTATTAGTCAATTATCACATAATTGAAAAATAAGCTTAATCGAATTTGAGTTCTCTAAACTATTTAATAATTAACTTCTCGTACATATCGAATATATGTAATGTTAACTAATTA
>JAIUZE010029862.1:0-14341 GCA_022085475.1 Heliosperma pusillum | reverse complement strand
AAAATATCCAAAAGTGAGTGCGGAAAAAGGATGACATGGGCGTGTGACTCATGCCAACGTCGGGTTTCGGGTTTGTTTCGGGATTTTAGATGACTCGGGAATAGTTAAATGACGTTCGGGTTAAAACCGTAAAAATTATTCTTTAATTCCAAATAAATTCAAAATAATTATATTAAATTTTCATAAATCCCAATAAATCTTAATAAAAATAAATTAAAAATATTATTTTTTTAAATAAAATTTCGGTCTTCAAATTACAAGGCGAGTCGGAAAAAGTCAACAAAAGTCAAAGTTGACTTAAAAACGGGATTCTCATGGAATCTCTCAAAAATTCCAAATACGAACTCGGAATTTCAAAATACGACTCGAAACAAAAATTTCTATTTTAAAACCTTAAGTTTGCTGAAAAGTATCCTTAAGATATTTTACTAGAAAAATAGGGTACTTTTCGGGTTGTTACACAAGAGTAGCTAACAATGATCAGTCTATCATACAAATCTCAAAAAGTAAGCTCTTAATAAGTTGATGAATCATAAACCCGTTACAACAAGGGTGAAGGAAAATGCGAAACATGGTTGAGATTTACATAACGGCGCAGCATAGAAAATATTCTTTGGACCTTTTCAGCTCTTGCATGATCTTTTTGACAATGGACTCTCACAGTACACTCTTCACTCAAATTTTTGTAAAATAGGAAATATTGGTTCAAATTTAAAGTGACACTCACCTATCTACAACTTATAAGAATGTGCCCGCAGTCTAGTATGGTAGACAATCCAAAATCATTAAGTAAAACTAATCATGATCAAAATATAATGTAAGAAGCACTAGAAAAGTAAAGAGGAGGCTTGGGAAATTTGGGTAAGAAAGTGGACAAACGATTTTGGTCATGTGGAGCTTAAAGTCAAGCTAGTAATAACCAAATGTGTAGTGGATACTCAATCCAAATCATACCAATTCCCATCAACAAAAATCAAAGCCAAAAGCAGCACATTGGCCTATTAAACATGACAAACCAAATTACGACTTCCCATAATTTTCTTTCTTTTCATTTCATGGAAGCGTTTTTCCTCTTTTTTTTTCTTTTTTTTTTCTTTTGAGCTTGAGCTTTCAATTTCATTTTTTCATTTTTCATCATTCTTTCAAAGCTCTTTTTTTCTTTTTCTCTTTCACATCAAAACCCGGGAATCAGTAATCCCGAGACAATTTCACACCAAATGGTGGCATTATCAGAACATCGCAAAAGCATTGAACACCCCTACACAAATGGTTGGTTACTAGCTCAACAAAGGTAGGCAATATTATAATGTAGCTAGGAAGAAGGGTGTTTTTGCGAAAGGTGAATAAGAGATTGAATGGCTTCAAAATGTAGATCATGACAGTAATACTTATAGAAAATGGAATAAAAACCATACTTATGCGTTTTGATGTAACACAGACTATAAGGAGAAACTACTCACTCCTAAACTGGGATCGGGTTCAGATGTACCGACCACTGGAGGCTCTACCTTACAATATGAGTAGCTTGCCAAAGTCAATATCAAGCTTAATTAAGTCCCCATGAATGCACAATTCCTCATAATAAAACGAAACATCAGCTTATAAAAACTATAAAATGAGAAATGCAAGATGGAAATGATCTTTTCATTTTTTGTGATTTTCGATTTTTTCAATTTTTTTTTTTTTTATAAACTAAAAAAAAACTAAGAAAATTAAAAGAAAAGAAACTAAAAAGAAAACTAAAAATCTAAATGCAATCCTAAATGCAAATCCTCCCCCAAGCTAAAACTTCACATTGTCCTCAATGTGCAGGCAATTATAATAGAAACAAACCGAAAGACGGTTGATAGCACATGGAACAGAAAAACGATGTGAAATTATAATGGGAAAAGGGCTAAAATGAAACGAAACATGCAAAAGAAAGAACGGAAAGAAAGAAAATTCTTACAAAATGTCTAGCCTCCCCCAAGCTAATATGAACAAGGAGAGCTCATCATCTCATCCCAAAGGCCACCAGCTACGGCCTCTCCTCTCAGAAGGAGGTGGCTCGGGTGCGGAACCAGAAGCATCTGCATAGTGGGTATCATCTGCAGAATGATAACTACCACGAGAAGGAAAGATCCCGGTTGGGTTGCTGGCTCCAAAGGTCTGATACTCCTCCACTTGGTGATCAGGAAAATCACCTCCATACCCTCCGAACCTCTCGACGCCATAATCGGTTCCACAGTAATCCGGTCCGGTTCGCGGCACACCTGCACCATAAGCAGCACCATACCTCCCCTCGGGCCAAGTATAAAAAGACGGGTAGGGGCCCTCGGGTCTAATCACACCTTGCCTAGCAAAGTGGTCATATATGGGGTGCAAAGCAAGCTGCTGCTGGTCGGACTGAATTCTTTTGACGGACAGGGTTAGGGCTTCAAACATGGCGGTCACATCGCCCTCAGCATGGGTCGAGTGAGAGGATGATCCTACCTCAGGGCGGCTGGATCTAAGCTGAACAAGGGGGTCAATGGGAGTAATATCCCCAACAGGAAGGTAGTCAGTAGGTCGAGGTAAGATAGCCTCACCCTCTTGAAGTGAAGGTCGCTGCCGAAGAAATGGAATTTGCTCTACCTTGGTAGTCAACTTGACCGAATCACGGCCAGCAATCCTCCAAATCATATGGGGGTGAGAAGCACGAAACCAGTTGAGTTGAACAAAGTATTCATAATCTAACCCATTTCCCATCTCGGTGGGAGGTGTAGTCAATGCCTGAAGGTCGGTGGTGGCTTGGTTAAAGCCACAAACTCGCATAGCTAGGTGAGTAATAAGACCTCCATAGACAATGGTTGTGTTCTTAGGATTAATAGCTTTGGTCAACTAAACAACAAAATGATACGGAACACTAATAGACCATGGTTCATCACCATTCACATTTAAAAATCCTCCTAACATTTCTAACTCTACTCGTCTCACCAAATGAGGTTCAGCACGACCCAAAAAGGTCCATCCCATGAATCTTTTCCAGATTCTAATGGCGGGATGATGGATATGTTGGTGTGGGACATGGTCCCAACGAGAGACAGGGTAAGTCGAAATAGCACTCCAAAGCAGGCTAACATCAAAGCCTTCCGGAGGTGAGGTAACAGTGTTTTCACTGGTGAGACCAAAATATCTAGCAAAAGTCTCTAAGTTCATGCTATAATCATCATTAAACAAGCGAAACCGAACTTGAGGCATAGTGTTTCTATTTCTAGACCGATGCAACTCGAATGAGCTCAAAAATTCAAGAGTTAATTGAGGGTAGGTCTCATAGCTAAAGTTCATGCTAGCACTCTTACCTAGACCCCTAAATAACACTTTAACATGCTCAAGAAGTTTCATATGCCTTAAAGAAGAAACATTGAGGAACTTGGTAGCCCTCATACCTTTGCTTTTAAGAACGCACCATTTTTGCCATTGCTCATGTGAGCTAAACTCTACATCCGGGAAGCTAGGATCATGCATAGCATTCCCTTGATTTTCGGGTTGTTCATTAGCTTCAAGCGTTTCAATATCTTCGTCTTGTGCTCTACTACTCTCTCCTTGAGTGGAGGTTCTTGCCCTCTTTGATTTCCTTAGTGTAGGTCCCATTTTCTACAAATAACTAGTATTAAAACACTTCATTTATAAACACAAGTGGGTATCATAAGTGTTATAGAATACTAAGCCTTTAAGCACAAATTCAAGCATAGTGACCTTAGTAAAACATTGTCATGCTATATTTTGAGCACAAATGTATGACATTAAGCATAACAATATGTTACTAAGATGAACAACATATACTTAAATCATGAGTTTGGCTACTACCTAAGGGTACCAGTGCTAACTTAACATGACAAGATCATAAGCTCATAGTATAAAGCATGAATTCAAGCATCATACTACCACTTAAGCAAAAATTGTTAACATATAGCAAAGATGAGTATCCTAATTAGCAAAGTAGCACCCAAATCAAAGTAATCATCCTAATTAATCACTAGAATTCACTCTATAGCATGTAAGAATCATTAGAAATCCAATTTAAACAAGTTTTGCAATCAAAATCAAGAAACCCCAAATTGGAGTTAGGGTTTGTTTATGTTGGATTTCTGAAAAATATAGAGAGATTTAAGTAACTAAAGTAGAAATGACTTACTTGATGATGTTTAGAAGTTGCCCTTGATGAACTATAGGACCAAATTTTGCAAGAATAGACTAAGAATTGAAGGTTTTGAGAGAATTTTGAGCTTTGAAATTGAAAAACACGGGTATAAGGCAGTAAGCAAAGGGTAGCAAATGGGTTTTATAGAAGAAAATAGAGTTAATCACGAAATAGGCAATATACCCGATCGGGTATGCATGGATCCGATCGGGTAAGTTCGCTGATCCAGTTTTTTTGTTTCTTTTTCTTTGCCACTTGCTCTTACCTTTGGGCTATGTCCTTGCACATGCTTACTAACCTTAGTGATCTTGACAACTTGGGCCAAGGATAGCTCCGTCTTGTCTCAATAGGTCCTCCGACTCTAAGTACGAAAAACTATTGACGAAACATGCATAATAACAAGTAAAAATGAAAAATTGTTCCTAACTATTACAACACAAAATCCAAAAATAGAGTCCAAATAAAGTAGTCCAAAATAAAAATCATTGTCTAATAAATAAAAGAAAAAAATGCATAAAGAAAAAGAAAAGAAAAAGACGGGTTGCCTCCCGACAAGCGCATTTTTGAGTCATGCTAGACTATGTTTTGCTATCCCTCCTTAAGCCTTATGAACGGATTTTAAGCTCCTTGTGAATTAATTGATAGGCTTTACATAGTGGTTTCAAAACCTTCGGTGAAAAGCGATGACAATCTCTTCCCACTCCATTGGTCTTGTGGCTTCCTTTAAACGACGGGTGGACCACCACTTAGCTTCTCCCTTTAGTGATAAAGGAAAAAGGGTTTCTCTAATTTCGTTTTGGGTGATTCCCTCCCTCATAAAGGTTCGACATAACTCACAAAAGGTTTGAAGATGGTGCGACGGGTTTTCGTTTGGTTTTCCATTGAAATGGTTACCCTCGATGAGAGCAATCAAAGTCAAATGGACCCTTAGGATCCCACTGGCGAGCTCAAAAACCCGGTACCTTGGATCTTCCCTTGTTAGTACCATTTTTGTCTACCTACAAGAAAAACACAAAAGAGAAAGTTAGAAATGAACTTAGGTACGGTTGCACCTAAAAAATGGTAGAATTGATAAATAAAAACCAAGAATACATAGATAAACAAAAATGTGCTCCCCGGCAACAGCGCCAAAATTTGATCGGTTCTGTCGCGGTCCCGATACAAAAGTAATTACCCGCACTTAGGCTAACAACATAAAGAATGTAATTAGGGAAGTAGGGTGTCGATCCTCAGGGAGTACGTGTTAACTACGAATTGCTATGGATTGGTTTTCATTTAGATTCGAGTCACTTGAGATGGTTGTCTAAACTATTAACATAAAATAAAATGACAAGTATATAAATGACGATATGTAAATGACAAATATGTAAATTGCAAATAAAAAAACTCAGAACAGAAGACATACCCGATCGGGTTGTCACGTACCCGATCGGGGAAACCCTCTGATCCGAACAATAACAACTAAATTCTATCTAAAGACGATATTTAAATGACAATATTGAAAACCTAACTAACTAAACTAATAAACTAGATAATAATAATAAAGTAAACTATCTAAGAACGGAAATGGAAAGACGATAAAGTAAACTAACTAGATAACAATAAAATAAACTATCTAATACGGTAATGTAAACTAACTAATCAAGTTGATATAGTGAAAGAGAAATACATGTAAAACTAATTAAAAGTCTCATAGATACCAATATTAGAATTACTATGATTGTCTAGGCCTTGTAGCGGTATATTCCTTTCGGATTCGTACCGACCTTTTAGTGGGTCTTAACGTCCTTTCAGCATGGTTAAGTCACTAAACCCCTATTGATAGTCCTAATTCCTATCCCAACTCTCGTTATAAAGATAGAAATGACTAATACAAACAATTGTTTATGGCCACTAAACATTGATCAGGCCTGTCGCAAGCCCGATGCAAAGATAAATTACCCAGACTAGGCTAATAACAAATTAATGTAACTAGGGAAGTAGGGGTCGATCCTCAGGGAGATGGTGTTTCCTATGGATTGTGAATCGTCTCACAATTGAATTTTATCTAATGATTTTCTGGGTTTTGGATTTTGTGATATCTAAACTAATAAAGAACATAAAAACAAAACAAACTGAAATGGAAACGATAAAGCAGATAATAAATTAACAATAATGAGAAGCATCTAGGGAAGTAGGTTCACACATGTAGATTGATATATTGATGAAATTGGATTTAGGATATGCAAATAATTCATTGAGCGTTCGTAAGAATGGTGTGTTCATTACAATCATAGATCAGATGGTCTAGCAGGCTTTTAGTGCGATTTACTAGGTCTTAATCCACCATGTCACGCTTTGTCTATTCAATTCCTGTATATCTACCTTGGAAAAGAATTCCATACTAGTCAATGATTGTGATCAAGAATCATCAACTATCGTTAAAGTCCAAACATGCATAGACACAATGTTTTAAAAGCACAATTTCTTTTATCCAATTATCATCTTTTAATCAATCTCACATGGCTACCCTACACCCTAGAAAGGTGACTACTCACTCATGATTATGTTGATATTAACAATGAAAGTTAAGATAGGCATATTTAGGTGATTTTGACAATAATTTAGACTCTCTATGTGGCGATAATAACGACGCTATATGACAATCTAAGAAATGAAACTGCGATTATAACAATATGAAAATGAATCTAAATGATATGAATAGAAAATGACAATCAAATGGAAAGAAATAAAGAACATTAAGCAAAGGATAAATTAGGAATACCTAGGTGACGATCAACGATGAAAGCGATAACAATAATAGAAATCCCTCGCATAGAAATACCGTACCTTGAATTACAACTTTTGAACCCAACAAAGTAGATGCAAGAGAGTGAAATTCTATTTGAACTAAGCTAATGTTTTGATAGGAAATAGACGAAAGTAAACTAGAACAAAAGACAAAAATAGAAGAGAATCTAAACTAGAAAGACTAAAGCTAAAAGAAATATAAGACAAGATTGTGTAAGAAAATGTATATGATGGATGTATATATGATGAAAGTGTATGATCCTTGAGCATCTATTTATAGTATTAGGGTTTCGTGGAGAAGAGGTCGGGCAATAAATACATAGGTCAAAAATAGGATGAAGGAGCCGCAATGCTTGGACCAGCAGGAATACCCGATCGGGTACACCACTTACCTGATCGGGTAAGTCATCTTCTGGAAGCTCTTGACTAACTCTTCAACTTCCTTCGCTTTGACTTGGCTTACAACATCCCCCTTGACTCTACAATCGGGTTTGTTGCTTGGATATGATGTAAAGCGATGAATTCTCCCGTCTAATTGATTGGTCTTCCGACAACTACAAAACCGTCTTTGCTTCTTCTCTCCCTTAAGTTAGTAAACCTTCTCGAAATGCCTTACACACGGTCAAGCTTGCATCTTCAAATCGTCGGGTTCTAGGCAAATGCTCGGAAATATAGAAAAAGGGCGTAGAAACGTCACTTTCCCTACAAAACAAGTTAGAACACAGGAATTTGCCTAGAAGACGATATTAGCTCATAAAATGGCTTAACAAAGCACAAATGACAAACAAAACCCAGCTAAAGTGGGGGTTAAAATCATACAAATATTCACTTATCAAACTCCCCCAAGCTAAACCTTTGCTTGTCCTCAAGCAAACATAACAAACAATACCAGGACAAGGTTACAAGCATTGGCTACTATACCATCAAGAAACAAATCTCAACATAAAGCTTTGGAAACATAATGAATCATAACCCAAAAGCAACGTGGGCAAGAATGATACATAAACATGGCTGAGATTTACATAACGGCGTAGCACAAAGAACTTCACTACAGATTTTCGGCTCTTGCATGATCTTTTGACAAATGGACGCTCACGGTACACTCGAACACTCAATGTATGCAAAAAGGTGATTTCTTTATGTGTAAATGTTTTTGAGACACTCACCTATCTACGACTCATGAAAATGTGTCCGCAGTCTAATATGGTAAACAATTCAAAACACAAGTCAAAGATCACAATGCACAAAGAAAAGAAGCCGAAAAATGAGAAGAAGGCTTTGGGAAATGGGTGAAAGGTGGACAAATAGTTATGGTCATGTGAAGATTAGAGTGAGCTAGCAACTGACCAATGATAAATGAATACTCAATCCAGACTTTCGGTTGATTCCCACAAAACGAACGATGAAGCCAGAGTGAACAGATTGGCTTATTACACACGAAACACAAGGGTAAACTCCTTCTAATCATTTGACATTTTTAGGAGATACTCATAACTTTTTCTTTTATTTCTTTTTCTTTCTTTTTCTTTGATTTTTCTATTTTTCTTCTATTTTTTTTCTTTTTCTTTTCTGAACACAACTTTACTTCTTGAACTTTTCGTTTTCCCAATTCACTTTGACAGATGGGAACAATTCTTCCCAAAAGAGCACCCACACACCATAGTCTAGCTACTAGCTCGAAAGGTAGGCAGTTTTTATCTGTAGCTATTATTTTGTAAAGCACTTGTATGAAGGGGCTAATTTTTGAAGGGCAAGTTAAAGTGAAAAAGTCTTCAAATCTTAGTGAATCATAAATGCAATGCTTATAGAAATGAAATGAGAACCATACTTATGCGTTTTGACATGACACACATCACAAGGAGAACTACACACACCTAGATGAGACTGGGTATGGATGTACCAGTCTAAGGAGGTTCTACCTTACAATATATGTAGTTTGCCAAATGTCAAGATCAAGCGTACTCATCTATAGATTCATTCCATGCCTACTGTGTACCAGACTTCCCCATGTATGCAAAATTCAATGAATAATGAATCATTATCTTTTGAAAGCTCTAAGTTTGGGAAATGTAACATGATAGTACAGTAAACAAGCAAGCAAAGCATGAAAAGCATTCAATTGTGTTCAAAAATTGTTAAATTTTCTCAAAAATCTTCTCTTTCTTTTATTCAAAATATGAAAAATGATAAACTAAAATGCAAAATGGGAAAATGCAATCCCTCCCCCAAGCTAAACATCACATTGTCCTCAATGTGAGCACAAAAACCAAATATGCAATGAGATGCTTAATGGGAAGAAAGGAAAAATGAAAGAAGAATGAAGCTTACTAGTCAGTGCGGACTCCCCCAAGCTAGTCTTTTGGACTTTTGACAAGGAAGGTCGTCAGAGATTCTTCAAAAACTCTCTCATCTGCAAAGAAATCTAACAAAACAACGTAAAAGGGAAAAACAAAAATAAAAATGCAAAAAAGGGAAAACACGGGTTGCCTCCCGAGAAGCGCTTGTTTAACGTCTTGCTCGACGAATTTTTCATTAGAATCATTGGGTTGAGGATGGACGCTCCGTATAGAGAATATCTAAACATCCGATGATAGAATTGCTATAGTAGAGTTTCAGTCTGTGTCCATTAACTTTGAATTTCTCACCATTGCTAGTCATGAGTTCCACATAGCCGTATTTGCTTACATATGAGACAGTGAATGGTCCAGACCATCGGGAACGAAGTTTTCCTGGAAAGATTTTCAGACGGGAGTTGAAAAGAAGTACTTGGTCACCGACATTAAATTCTTTCTTAATTATCCTCTTGTCGTGCCAACGCTTCGTTTTCTCCTTATAGATCCTAGAATTCTCATAAGCTTGCAAACGAAATTCCTCTAGCTCATTGAGTTGCAAGAGTCTCCTATCAGCGCTAAGCTTAGTGTCTAAATTTAGTTCTTTGATAGCCCAGTAAGCTTTATACTCTAACTCGACAGGAAGATGACAGGCCTTTCCATAAACCAATCGATAAGGAGATGTTCCAATCGGGGTTTTGAAAGCTGTATGATAAGCCCACAAGGTGTCATCGAGCTTATTACTCCAATCAGTTCTAGATCTTGAGACTACTTTCTGAAGAATTGTTTTCAACTCTCTATTTGAGACTTCTACTTGACCGCTGGTCTGAGGATGGTAGGCTAATCCTCGTCTGTGATACACACCATATTTAGCAAGCAGAGTATCTAACTGCTTCTCTCCAAAATGAGTTCCTCGATCACTAATCACGGCTCTGGGTACACCAAAACGTGGAAAATGATCTTCTTAAATAGCCGTATCACAGCTCTAGCATCATTAGTGGGAGTGGCGATTGCTTCTACCCACTTGGAAACATAGTCAACAGCGACTAAGATGTAACGATTTCCGTTAGAAGAAGGGAATGGTCCTTGATAGTCAATACCCCAGACATCGAATATTTCAACTTCTAATATGCCGTTTTGAGGCATCTCATGTCTCTTGGATATTTGACCCATTCGTTGACAAGCGTCACAAGCCATAACAAAGTCCTTTGAATCTTTAAACAACGAGGGCCAGAAAAACCCGGATTGTAAGACTTTGGCTACGGTCTTGGATGGACCATGATGACCACCATAAGCAGATGAGTGGCATCCTTCTAAAACTCCTTTAACTTCCCACTGAGGGATACACCGTCTATAAAGACCATCTGAACACTGCTTAAAAAGATAAGGATCATCCCAAACGAAGAATCTTGCATCATGCAAAAATCGTTTCCTTTGGTTATAAGAAAGGTCAGAAGGTAGTTGTCGACTGACAAGAAAATTGGCCATATCAGCATACCAAGGAGAAGAGTCAGTAATTGCCATTAATGAATCATCAGCAAACGAATCATTAATTGGTGTTGGCAGTCCTATTTCAGTTACTCTTATCCTTGAAAGATGGTCAGCGACTACATTTTCTGCTCCTTTCTTATCCCGGATCTCTAGATCGAACTCTTGAAGGAGCAAGATCCATCGGATAAGCCGAGGTTTTGCCTCTTTCTTTGAAAGCAGATATTTCAAAGCAGCGTGGTCAGTGTAAACAATGACTTTCGATCCTATAAGGTAAGAACGGAATTTGTCTAAGGCATAGACAATGGCAAGAAGTTCTTTTTCAGTAGTGGCATAGTTGATTTGGGCAGGATCTAACGTTTTACTAGCATAGTAAATAGCATGAAGGAACTTTTCCTTTCTTTGCCCCAAAACAACTCCAACGGCGTAATCACTCGCATCGCACATAAGCTCAAATGGAAGATTCCAATCAGGTGACTGGATTATAGGTGCAGTGATTAGAGCGCGTTTGATTTTGTTGAATGCCTCAAGGCATTCCTTCGTGAAATTAAAAGGCGCATCCTTAAAAAGGAGCTCAGTCAGGGGCTTGGCTATTTTAGAAAAATCTTTAATAAACCGTCGGTAGAAACCGGCGTGGCCAAGGAAACTCCTGATTCCTTTTACATTAGCAGGTGGTGGCAGTTGCTCAATAACTTGGATCTTAGCTCGATCCACTTCAATACCTCTTTCGGAAATGATGTGTCCTAAAACTACGCCTTCGTTCACCATGAAGTGACACTTTTCCCAGTTGAGAACAAGGTCGACTTCTTCACAGCGTTTTAGCACTTTCGACAGATTTGTCAAACAATTATCGAAGGAAATGCCATAGACGCTAAAGTCGTCCATAAATACTTCCATGATAGTCTCAACAAAATCAGAAAAGATACTAGTCATGCAACGCTGAAAAGTTGTGGGTGCATTACACAAGCCAAATGGCATTCGGCGATAACCAAAAGTGCCATAGGGAAAGGTGAAGGTGGTTTTTTCTTGGTCCTCAGGGTGGATAGGAATTTGGAAAAATCCTGAATAACCATCTAAATAACAGAAATATTTGTGGCAAGCTAACCTCTCTAACATTTGATCAATGAAGGGTAGAGGATAGTGATCTTTTCTTTTTGATTGATTCAACTTCCTGTAGTCAATAGACATACGCCATCCCATCACAATCCTTGTGGGGATGAGTTCATTCTTCTCATTCTTGACTACTGTTGTTCCTCCTTTCTTGGGGACAACTTGGACAGGGCTAACCCATTTTGAGTCAGAAATTGCATAGATTATGCCAGCATCTAGCAATTTCAGGACTTCAGTTTTAACTACCTCATGCATGTTTGGGTTAAGACGGCGTTGACCTTGAACACAAGGTCTTTGGCCTTCTTCTAAGTTAATTCTATGCATGCAAAAGTCAGGGCTTATGCATGTGAGGTCTTCAAGTTTATAGCCTATTGCCTTTTTATGTTTCCTCAAAACAATCAATAGTGAGTTTAACTGATTTTCATCCAGAAGAGCACTTACTATGACTGGGCAATATTCAGACTCATCTAACAAAGCATATTTTAGATTTGAGGGAAGAGGTTTAAGTTCAGGTTTATGTACTTCTGCCTTGGCAGGAGCATCAATTAAGCTTATGAACTCCTCAACTTCGTCAGACGGTATCTCTTTACCAGTCAAGTCCCTTTCCAGCTCACTGATCTCAAAATTATCGTTCTCAGAGATATCCTCTAACAATAAAATTGCTTCTAAAGGATCCCCAATTATTGATGGGTACAGAGATTCATCAACGATTGAGTCGACAATGTCAAGAAAACAGCAAGGTTCTTCAAGCATAGGGCTCTTCATTGCACTGTTTAAGTTGTAGGTGACTTTATCATCACCTACTTCTAATGTCAATTTTCCATTCTTGACATCGATTACTGCTCCCGCAGTGTGTAGAAATGGCCTTCCTATAATGATAGGGATTTGCGAATCTTCTGCCATATCTAACACTATAAAATCGACTGGAATGAAAAACTTCCCTACTCTAACAGGTACATCTTCTAAAACTCCCATAGGTTGTTTTAGAGAACGATCTGCCATTTGCAGGGTGATACTTGTGCATTTCAAAATTCCCATATTCAATTTTTCGCAAATGGAATAGGGCATAACGCTCACACTAGCACCTAGATCGCATAAAGCTTTATCAATCGTGTAGGTGCCTATAGTGCAAGGTATAGAGAAACTACCAGGATCCTTCAACTTAGGAGGGGACTTATTTTGCAATAACGCACTGCATTCGGCGGTGAATGCGATGATTTCAACATCATCCAGAGTCCTCTTCTTTGTTAAGATATCTTTCATAAATTTCGTGTAAGAAGGTATTTGAGTGATTAATTCAGTGAAGGGAACCGTTACTTGGAGGTTTTTGACAACTTCCATGAATTTACCGAATTGGGTTTCCTTATGATTTCTCCTCAAACGTTGGGGAAATGGAACTTGGATCTTGATGGGTTCCTTTTCAAGTTCATCCTTCTTTTTAGATTTGTCTTTAGCGGTGGATGGTTGGGTTTCTTTTTGGCTTTCTACTTGTGAAGGCTCAACTGTTGGTTCTTTGGGTTGCTGAGGTTCCGTATAAGTGGTACCACTCCTAAGGGTGATAGCATTTGCGGTGTCCCTCGGTTGTTCACCATGAGGTGGGAGTTGGCCTTGTTTTCTTTGGGTAATAGAGGTAGCCAATTGGGCCATTTGCGTTTCAAGCATCTTGATGGCAGCATCTTTAGCTTGATCACTCTTTTGAAATTGAGCAAACATTGAATCCTGTTTTTGAACAACTTGTAGAAGCATGGATTCAATTTTGCTCAAACTTGAGTCATTTGGTTGGCCTTGAATTTGAGGTGGTTGGTGTTGATTTTGGTATGGCTGATTGAAGTTAGGTTGGAATGAAGGTCTCTGGTTTTGAAAACCAGGTGGATTGTAAGGCTTTTGTTGGTGTGGTATGAATGGTTGTTGAGTTTGTTGGTGGGGATTTTGAACATTGGTACTTTTGTAGGACAAAACCGGGTGGTTTTTTGTGTTTTCGTTATAGAAGTTTGAGAAAGCGTTGCCCTGCCTATATCCTTGATAGGCATTGACTTGCTCTATTGAACTTCTACATTCTTGAAAACTATGCCCTCCAATCCCACATGTCTCACATACCACTACGTGGTTAGTGACGTTGATATGTTCCTTGGATTGGGAAGAGCTTTCTACTTGTTGCTGCAGAAGGGCTAATTGGGCTTCTAGGAGTGCTACTTTACTCGAATCATCCTGCTTGGCTTTTAGCGGAATAGCACGCGAGTTGCTATACTGAGAATCGTGAATTGCCATTGACTCGATAGTCGCACTAGCTATCTCTACATCGATTTGATCAAAACGACCATTGTTAGCGGAGTCGAGGATACGACGCGATTCGCCACAACAACCGTTGTAGAATGTGATAGCCAAGAACCATGAATCAAGGCCATGATGAGGACATTCTCTTGTAATTCTTTATATCTGTCCCATGCCTCATAAAGGCTTT
>JAIUZE010029861.1:0-12505 GCA_022085475.1 Heliosperma pusillum | reverse complement strand
CCTTCCTTGTATTTGCTTGAAAAGTTAAAGGACTGAAGGTATTCAACCCATTTTGCATGCCTGGCACTGAGCTTGTGTTGGCCATTTATGTATTTCAGGGCCTCATGATCAGAGTGAAGTACAAAAGGCTTGGGTTTGAGATAATGGCTCCAGTACATGAGGGCTCTCACCAAGGCATAAAACTCTTTGTCATATGTGGAGTAATTGAGCTTAGCCCCATTGAGCTTCTCACTGAAGAAGGCCACATGATTCCTTCCTTGGATGAGTACTGCTCCAATCCCTACCCCACTTGCATCACACTCTACTTCAAATAGCTGATCAAAATCAGGTAGAGCTAGTATAGGTGCCTCACAAAGCTTCTTCTTGATAAGCTCAAAGGCTGCTTGTGCTTGTTTAGTCTACTTGAACTCACCCTTCTTCATCCCTTCTGTTACAGGCACCATGATAGTGCTCAATCCCTGTATGAACCTCCTATAGAAGGAGGCTAGGCCATGAAAACCCCTAACCTCAGTGATGTTCTTGAGAGTAGGCCAAGACTTGATGGCTACAATCTTCTCCTGATCCACAGATATGCCCTTAGCAGAGATGACATACCCCAAGAATTTAACCTCCTCAGCCATGAAAGTACACTTCTCCATTTTCCCAAAGAGCTTATGCTCTCTAAGTTTTAGAAATAACAACTTTAGATGGTTCAGATGTTCAGATTTGCCCTTGCTATAGACCAGGATATCATCAAAGTACACAACAATGAAATGGACCATGAAAGGCCTCAGGACTTCAGTCATAAGTCTCATGAATGTGCTAGGGGCATTGGAGAGACCAAATGGCATCACCAGCCATTCATAAAGCCCATGCTTGGTTTTAAATTTTGTTTTCCACTCATCCCCCTCCCTGATTCTCACCTGGTGGTAACCTTGCCTAAGATCTATCTTGGAGAATAGATTGGCTCCACTTAACTCATCCAACATGTCATCCAGCCTTGGGATGGGGAACCTGTACTTGACAGTGATATTGTTAATGGCCCTGCTGTCAATACACATTCTCCATGAACCATCCTTCTTCGGGACTAGGAGGGCAGACACTGCACAAGCACTCAAAGATTCCCTGACAAATCCCTTTGACATTAGCTCCTCTACCTGCCTCTGCAACTCTTGGGTGGACTTGGGGTCACTCATGTATGCTGGCCTGATAGGTAGCATGGCACCTGGAACGAGGTCTATCTGGTGCTCTATGCCCCTTAGGGGGGGAAGTCCTGATGGTAGTTCTTCTGGAAATACATCCTCATGCTCACTGATCAGCTCCGTTACCTCTGGGGGCACCTCAACTGGTTCCTCAACCTGTTTGGATAAGAGGAAATATACAGGTTGTTCTTGTTCCACCTCTCTGAGCATGGCTGCCTCTGTGAGGAAAAGACCCTCCTTGGATCCACTGGTACTAGGACTACCATAGTCCCTAGTGTTTGGGGGTAAAGGTGTCAGGACTATCCTTTGATTCCCATGTCTAAAAGTGTACACATTGCGCTTCCCTTTATGCAAGGCATCTTTATCAAACTCCCATGGTCTGCCCAGCAGTAAATGGCATGCATCCATAGGCACTACATCACAAGTCACCTCATCCTTGTAGGTGCCCCCAATAGAGAAGGACACTAAACATTGTTGATCAACCCTTACTTCAGCACCCTTGCTCAACCATCTGAGTTTGTAAGGGTTGGGGTGGGGTTTGGTCTCCAAGTCAAGCTTGTTAACCAAGGTAACTGAGGCCACATTGGTGCAACTTCCCCCATCTATGATCACATTACAAACCCTCCCTTGAATAGTACACCTGCTCCTAAAGATTAGAGATCTCTGGTCTTCTTCTAGAGGTTGATGCTGAGAGTGCATAACCCTCCAAAGAACAAGGTTGTGACCAGTGTCTGGTGGGGCTACTACCAAAGGGACATCACCTTCCTCTTCCTGTTCTCCTGTTCCCTCCTCCTGCTCATACTCAATGAGCCCTTCCTTCTCCCATTCCATGACTTCCACTACTGTCAAGGCTCTTCTTGAGGGACAGTCTCTCTTAAAGTGGCCATAACCTTGACATTGATAACATTTTCTCTTCTCTTCTGAAGGAGTGAGGGTAGTTTGCTGACTTACAGGTGCCTTACCCTTGTCCAAGGGGTTCCTATTAAAAGTTATGGGAGTCCTAGGACCTTCCCCAATTCTGACCCCAGCATAAGGTTTAGTTATAGCAGGTTTGGTGAAAGACTTGGTTGTTTCCTTCCCCATTTTCTCAACCCTAATGGATAGGTTAACCACGTCCTCAAAGGACCATAGGGGTTGCATCCTAACCTTGTTAGCAATGCCTGGGCTTAGGCCTTCTAGGAATCTAGCAATCCTTTGTTCAGGTTTCTCAGTGATGTCACATTGAAGGGTAAGCTGCTCAAACTCTCTTAGATAAGACTCAACAGATTTTTCATTTTGTTTTAGTTTAGACAGTTTGATGAACAAATCCTAAGTATAATCCTTAGCAACAAACTTGTTCAACATTTTTTTCTTCAACTTAGACCAGGATTTGATTGGTTCCTTACCCTCCCTAGCCCTTAGACTCTTCATGGTTTCATACCACAGGGAAGCATACCCTTTCAATTTCAGAATAGCTACTTTAAAGGCTTTAGCATCATTGTATCCTTTGTATTCAAAGACTCTCTCTATATCCCTAAGCCATTCTAACAAATCATCATGATTTAAGCTACCAGAAAACTCAGGAATGTCTACCTTGAGGTGTTTATCAGTGAGGCCATGCCCTGAAGCTCTGCTCCTTGTGGGTTCATCTGAGTCTGAAGGTTCCTCCTCTTCAGGTGGTCTGACCCTGCCTCCTGGTGGACCTAGGCCTCTCCCACGACCTCTGCCTCTTCCTCCAGCAAATATTTGGTTGCCTATCACCTGATCCACGGCTCTGGTTAGGGTGGTTACAACCCCAGCCAGGTCCTCCATCCTTGCTTCTACTCCTGCCAATCTCTCTTCACTCATTGGGCTATTTTTGTAGTTTTGAATGTAGTTTGGTTAAATGAACTCACAGTAGAAATAAACCTTAGCTCTGATAACCAATTTGAAACACCAAACTAGGGGATAAGACAAGAATAGGAAACATACAACACAAGACAAGGACAAGATAGATAAACACTGTATTCAGGGCTACCAAGACAAGCACAGGTAGCTCTAAATGCAGTGAATCCCAAGCTAAACTCACTCACTAAGACAAGCACAAGTGAATGACCCTAACTCAGGCTAACAAACTAAGACTAGCACAAGTTTTGTTGAAGGTTTTGAGCTAACCAAGACTGGCACAGGTTAACAAAGAAAGAGTGAAAACTCTGGTTTTATCATTCAGCATTCTGAGTTTCTTTCAAGGCAAAAGGCTCTTTATATAGAGCATTACAAAAGATCCTCACCATCCAACATAAGACTACATCTAAGGGCTTAAAAGGACCCTTGAAATAACAACAAATGAGATACAAAAGTCTACTAGTAAGACGAGCAAAAACAGACTGCAACAACTTCAGAAAAAAGCAACTGAAAAGTAAGTTTGTCTCCTTTCCTGAAATGGCATTGTTTGAGCAGTTTTCTTTGGGGTTGTTTTGGCTGCCTGGTGCTTCAAATGGAACCTTGAGAGGGACTTCTAAGCTCCTTCCAACGTCCTTATTAATACTACTAAGGGTCACACAAAAGTAAGATGCCTTTGTTCATCCATTGGTCTTGAAACCAGCCTGGCTCTCAAAGTGACTGGTTAACTTGTGGGCTGTTTTACTTGAACTTCCAAGGATAATTTGGAAAACTTATCCTAGACTTTTTTGTAGCTAAGGACCTCAAATAGATGGGAAATGAAGTTGGAGCCCTTGCTTGGACAATTGCTGTAGGATATGTGGCCTGGAACTGGTACTGGTGTCTGTGGAATCCTTCTGGCTGTTGCTGATTTGGGACCTTGTTACTCTGGTTGGCATGGCTTGTGTAGATGTTTTTGTTGCTTGATTATGAGCCTTTGATGGTGTCATAACTTGATTGTGTGTTGCTTGGACATGGTTACCTTTTGTTGCTTTTGAAAACTTAGTTGTTTGGACTTGATCTGCTTTGGACTGAACATGGGTGTCTTTGTTGGTTGTTGTCTGAACTGGATTGCCAAATGAGGTTGCTCCCCTAGCTCCTGCTTCACAATGCCTCATACAAAAACCAACATCAAACTTCAGTGTGTCCCAGCCGGTCAAGTCGACCGGCTGCCGGTCGACCGGCTGGGGCCATAGGATCTTATGAAAAACAAAGGAAGGAAGGGGGTGTCTCAGCCGGTGGTCTGACCGGCTGCCGGTCGACCGGCTGAGCCAAACCTCATATTCCAAAATAACATAAAAATTCAATAATATACAGCCACTGCCCCAGCCGGTGGTCTGACCGGCTGCCGGTCGACCGGCTGAGGTCAGCAGTACACGAAAATGCCTTGTTTCATCAAAGTCGACTTTTGACAATTATCGACTATCATTCTAATTCATCAATACTCATGTAAATACTCAATAAACAACATCCATCAACAATAATACAAGTCATAAGCTTACTAACTATAATCCAAACACGGTTTCTATCCTAGAAATCACATAAAACACGTAAATGATATCGAGTAACCCTTCACCGTTACCTTTAAGCGTCTCTACTAATCGTCAAGCTCCTCTTCAATAAGGTAATAGTCTTTGTCGGGATCTTGGAGGTCACCACCTACATATAGATCATAAAAGATGAATGAAATTCATCTTGAGAAAGACGGAAAGATTGAAAAGCGAGAAAGACGATAATTTTATTATCAATACGGATAGAGGAAAGTAAGGGGAGAAGAATGAGACGAACTTACGTGAATTCTATCAAGTAATGAACAAGCTAGGATGAATCAAAGATCGAAAAGTTATGGAGGCAAGGTTTCTTAAGGAAGAAGTAAAATTTGGTTTGTGTTTGATGAATGAAAATTAGGTTAAGGGAGGGAGTATGTATAAGGAAAAGTCAACCAAAAGTCAAACTCGCCTTAAGACGGGATTCTCATGGAATCTCGCGGAAATTCCAAATACGAACTCGGAAATTCTAAATTCGACTCGAAACTTTAATATCTAAATTAAAACTTAAATTTGCTGAAAAGATTTCGTAAAATATTTCTACTAGAAAAATAGGGTACATTTCCGGGTGTTACATCAGCACCTAGGGACTCATATGTCAGTGGATGGGTCCCGCTAGGCTCACTGCTTTATCCCAAATTCCTAAAGAGGTGTATGAAATGCTTGGACATCCGTGTTCTCCGTTAAAAATAACTCGAGAGCACCAAAATTGGCAAACTAGAGGAAAATGTTAGCAACAATGACCATGTGGGCGCGATGGAAGTCAAAATAGGCTACAAAAGTGGGTAGAAACTTATACATATTAGACATATATATCTGTAACACCCCCATCTATCAAAGAGCCTTATCAAGGCCTCCCTTAGTAACTGGAAGTGCTACTATCTCGGTTGCCCGAGGTAACACATATCAAATGAACCATAATGAAACAACATTTATAATACAACATTATTTAAATGATAACATAAATTCCAAAACTAAAAGTACTACAATTGAATTCCAAAACTATAATGTCAAATGACTTAACATCTACTGACTCGGTGGAAGCTATAAGATCATCGTCGCGCAAAAACCCTAGCTGACCCACTAGCTGTTGGAGTAGGTGTCCTCCACAATGGTGCGCCACATAATAAATCTTATTAAGGAATATAATTGGGATAATTATTGACTACATATATGATTAGTCAGTTGATTAACGTAAATCAATAACGGTTGGCTAACTAGAGTTTGACGTTATTGTCGTTTGACGGCGGTGATCAACTGATCCCTTTCGGTCACACCTAAAGGATGAAATCAAAATAGTAACTAATTATTTGTATACGATACAGTTAATTAGTACATTACATATATTCGATATGTACGAGAGTTAATTGTTAGAAATTGAGTTAAGAACTCAAATTCGATTAAGCTTATTTTCAATTATGCGATAATTGACTAATAAATTTATATCTTATTTTAATACGATTAAATAAGATTTAACTTAGTAATTAATCGTTAAATTACTAAATTAGTTGAGGTTTTGAGATAGAGGTAATTAGTTAATTATATTTACAAGGAGTTGTAAAATAAATTAACCATGCATTGTGGGACCCATTATATATTGATATAATGGTAAATAAGTACATATTATTTATTTAATTAAGTCATATAATTGTTATATGATCAAATTAACACTTAATTATACAAGATAATTAACCATATGATCAATAAGTATTTGTAAGACAAATATCAAAAAATCAAAATGGACCAAAAACTAGGCCATTGTGGCCGGTTGGATTGTAGTTAGAATGGTAATGATTGTTGTTCTTGTTGTAACTCTTTAGTTAGCATTTGAAAGTGACATAACAAGTATAAAACAATCATCATCTTTTCTACAACACTCCACTCTAATGAATGTGATCAAATTGAACAAAATAATAGTCCAATTGTGGACTACATGATCCGACCAAATGGCCTTTAAAATGAGCATTTGTGTTCATTTTTATACACTTGATTTTGTGCAATTGTTATACTTCTTTCTAAAATCCTTCTTCTCACTAAAACTCTCATATACTAATATTTACTAAGTATTACTAGTGTAGTAATATAGTCATAATATTTAGTAGTATTATATCTATCTTATTATTCTTAGTAATATAAGGGTAATTATTGGGGTTAATCTTGGGTGCAACTTTAGAGAGGAATCTTCTACTTTGGGAGATTGTTTTGTGTTCATCCAGATTTGTAGCTCAGACAAAAACAGAAGGAGTTCTTGTTGTGCCCTTATATTTTCGCATATCAATGTGAGGAAATTTCTTCTCTTATATAAATGTCTTTATATTTGCATGCATGTTACATAGATCATTATAAACTAAATTAATAAGTAATTTAGTAAATAATTAGAGGAGTTTAATTAAGGTCTATGGAATTTCAATATGGTCATCCCTTTCTCCCTTTGAATATATTACATAAAAATCGACGGGGACGAGGAAGTACCCAATCCGTATTGGGACATCTTCCACAAATCCTGCCGGAGTATGCATAGATCCATCGGCAAGTTGGAGGCTAGTACTAGTGAATTTCATTTGTATGGGGCAATGTTCATGATAGACATCAAAAGGCATGACGCTAATTGAAGCTCCTAAGTCGCATAATGCACCTCTTACCTTATGAAAACACATTGTGAACGAGATGTTGAAACAACCTGGATCTTTAAGTTTGGAGGGAATGAGGATCTTCCCTTCTTCAAGGTTAGGTTCCTTGTGATTATCCTTGGTTGCTTCTTTTTCCATAGATATCATGTCAATCCTTTCTTCTAACTTTGAAAAAAAAAACTTTGTTTGTTGCCAAATTTGCCTCTTCAATCATTTCTTCCAATTTCCCTTGTGCTTTTATCAGTGACATGAGCAAAGCTTCGAGACGAGATGTCTCCTCATGTGTAAGGGCTTTGGTTGGTTTGGATAGCGTTGGATTGTTGCTAAGTTCATGGGGTAACCTATAAATTGTCTCCTTACTCTTCCCATTCCCAAGAGGGTGATCACAAGGTTTGTCACTAATCATGTCAATTGTGAAAATTGATGGCACGTCTCTCTCTTGGGTATTATGACTAGAACTCGATGGGGTTAACTCCTCCACTCTCTTTTGGAGAGATAGAATGGCTGATTTGATTGAGTTTAGGCTAGAAAGGAAGTAAGAGCTCATGTTATGTTGGGTTTGGGTTATCTCCCTTAACTTGACATCTACTAGACCATTTTGAAAAGGTGGGTTTTGTGGTGTATGAGTAAGTTGGGTTTGATGAACTTGTGGGTGGAAAGGGTTTAAGGTTGTGAGTTTGTTCCCACATCGTTGAGGTGTATGCCCTATCCCACCACAAAGTTCACATGGTGTTGTAATTGAGGTAAATGGATTGAAAGCTTTGGGACAATATAATGTACTTTTCGGGGTGGTTTCATTGGATTGACTGGGGCAAGCTAAGGAAATTGTAGTGTCAACTTCAATTGAAGTTTCCACTCGACTCTTCTTTCGCTCTCCCCCATTGGTTTGCGAACCTTCCCCTCTTTCATTTTGTGATTTAGTTGATAGGGTTGACAAATTGGTTCTATACCTACGGTGAAAAGCGACGACAATCTCTTCCCACTGCATAGGTCTTGTGGCTCTTTTAAGCGACGGGTGAACCACCATTTGGCTTCTCCCTTTAGTGATAAAGGAAAAGGTGTTTCTCTAATTTCATTTTGGGTGATTCCGTCCCTCACTATGTTTTTACAAAACTCACAAAAGGTTTGAAGATGATGAGACGGGTTTTCGTTTGGTTTTCCTCTAAATTGGTTACCCTCGATGAGAGCAATCAAAGTCAAATGGATCCTAAGGATCCCACTGGCAAGCTCAAAAACCCGGTACCTTGGATCTTCTCTAGTTAGCACCATTTTATCAACCTATAAGAAAAACACAAAAGAGAAAGTTAGAAATGAATTAGGTACGGTTGCACCTAAAAATGGTAGAATAAATAAAAACCAACAATACATAAATAAAGAAAACCGTGCTCCCCGGCAGCGGCGCCAAAATTTGATCGGTTCTGTCGCGGTCCCGAAACAAAAAAAATTTACCCGGACTAGGCTAACAACATAAGGAATGTAATTAGGGAAGTAGGGTGTCGATCCTCAGGGAGTAGGTGTTACTTATGAATTGTTATGGATTGGTTTTCATTTAAAATCGAGTCACTTGAGTTGTTTGTCTGAACTATTAACATAAAATAAAATGACAAGAACATAAATGACGATATGTAAGAACAAATATGTAAATTGCAAAATAAAAACCCAGAACAGACTACTTACCCGATCGGGTTGTCACGTACCCGATCGGGGAAGTCCTCTGATCTGAATATTGACAACTAATTTCTAACTAAAGACGGTATTTAAATGACAATATTAAAAATCTAACTAACTAAACTAATAAACAGGACAATAAAAATAAAGTAAACTATCTAAGAACGGAAATAAAAAGACGATGAAAATAACTAACTACGAACGAGAATGTAAAGACGATAAAGTAAACGAACTAGATAACAACGAAATAAACTATCTAATGCGGTAAAATAAACTATCTAATAATAGAAATAAAATGACAATGAAATAAACTATTTAAAACGATAAAGTAAACTAACTAATCAAGTTGATATAGTGAAAGAGAAATACATGTAAAACTAGTTAAAAGCTTCATAGATACCAATATTAGAATTACTTATGATTGTCTAGGCCTTGTAGCGGTATATTCCTTCCGGATTCGTACCGACCTTTTACTGGGTCCTAACGTCCTTTCAGCATGGTTAAGTCACTAAACCCCTATTGATAGTCCTAATTCCTATCCCAACTCTCGTCATAAAGATAGAAATGACTAATACAAACAATTGTTTATGGCCACTAAACAAAGTTATAGAATTTGACACGACCAAAGGAAGAAACAATTTAGATGGTTCAATTGGTAACTACTCTTCTTATAATTCATTTAACTCATAAATCATTTCAAATATTACAACTCTATTTATTTTATTTACACGATTATAATTTTACATTATTAGATTTAATCTAATCTATGTGATTATGTGATTAAATAGATTAATAAGAAAAAGATATATGAAATTAGACTATGAAATATAAATACTAAAGTGATCATGGTGATTATGTTAACAATGATTCTAATGACAAATTTTAGGATTATATGATTAGGTATATTATAATGTGACATGCTAAACAATACTTTGGTTTCAACTAGATTAATTTTAGGTTGATTTCTTAACAACAACAATATTATAAAGATGATACTAGTGAGGTTATAATTCATGATGACTAAAATTGCATAGTAAATCAAGATTAGAGAATTACCGAATTGGAACAAGAGTATATAAGAATGAAAGTAAGAACAAATACCCAATAACGAAAGCTAAGTAAACACTATAGAAATACTAAGAAAACTATAACAACTTGTAAGAAAGTGTGCTAAAAGAAATGATAATAGATTATTAGATTATTGTAAAAGTTGATGATAAAAAGATATATTAGATAAAGATAAAAAGATATATTAGATAAAGATAAAAAGATATATTAGATAAAGATAAAAAGATGATTATTGTGTGTAATGATCATTGGCTTTTATAAGGCTGCATGGCTGCTGATCCTCTTGCTAATTCGTACCCTAGTCAAAGCATTAAACCTCCCATTTAAGCTCGGATTGAAGAAGAGCCAAGTAACGTCTTCCTGCAGAAATACCCAATCGGGTATCATGCAATCCGATCGGGTTTTTGTGTAAATGGAATTTTCCGTCTTTTCATCTTAGGCACGGAATCCTATGCCTTAGTCTTTGGTCAATGCATTACGGAATTGGGCTTGGGCTGATCTTCTCTTGACTTGGGTTGAGTTTTCCTTTTAAAGTTCAAAGCCAAAATCTAAATTGAGTCCATTCGAGGAAAGATGTAGCGGAATCGTAATCAAGTCGTAAACTGGCTATCATCAATTTCCTTGAAAACTCGTATCCTAGTGTCTTTGCTCCATAAAGTAGGAAAATATAGCAAAACCGCTTCATTTCCTATAAAACGAGTCAAAACATGCAAAACAACTAGAATAGCAGTATTAGCTCGTTAATCACTTAACAAAGTGCATAAATCGTATAGAAATCGAGCTAAAACGGGGGATAAATCAATACAAAATATCACTTATCAATAACTGACTGTATAAATTGTACGTCTTATTTTAATTACGATTAAATAAGATTTAATTTAATGATTAATCGTTAATTCATTAAATTAGTTGAGGTAATGCATATATTTTGAGGTAGAGGTAATTAGTTAATTATATTTACAAAGATTGTAAAATAAATTGACTGGGTATTGTGGGATCCATTATATATTAATATAATGGTAAAATATCACTTAAAAGTTAAGTACATATTG
This sequence comes from Heliosperma pusillum, assembly GCA_022085475.1. NCBI lineage: Eukaryota > Viridiplantae > Streptophyta > Magnoliopsida > Caryophyllales > Caryophyllaceae > Heliosperma > Heliosperma pusillum. The sequence goes on along the minus strand of JAIUZE010029861.1, from coordinate 1,460 downwards.
TTTATTAATTTGTGTCATATAATTTTTATATAATCAAATTAACACTTAATTATACAAGATAATTAAGCATATGATTAATAAGTATTTGTGGGAAAAATATCAAAAAATCAAAATGGTCCATTATGGACTTATGTGCACCGGTTTTGTGTAGACAAAACCACTAGTGATTTTGCTCTACCAATTCCACACTCCACCAAGTGATTATGACATGTTATGACACATGATCATTATCATTCTCTTACCCACACTCTACCTATTTGCATGAGAATAAAATAAGCACAAAAATCACTCATTTGAGTGAGTCTTGACCGGCCATATGGGCTTTATAAGTGAACAAGAGTTGTTCACATTACTACTACTTCATTTTTTATGCTTATTTATTACTTCTCTTTTTAACTCAACAACTCTCTAAAACTCACATGCAAACTAATATTCATACCATATTACTAGTGTAGTAATACAATAATATTAGTGGTAATTATCTTTCTTATTATCTAGTTAATAATAAGCTAAGATTATTTGGGTTTAATCTTGGGTGCAACAAGAAGGAGACCTTCTACTTTGGAGGTTGTTTTATGGAGGATCATCCATTAATTTCATGCTCAAGAACAATAAGAACAAGTTCTTATTGTGCCCATATTGAACCAAAAAAATCCCAATGTAAGGATGTTTTGGTCTTATCTTTTCTTTTATGCTTTTATATTTGCATGCATGATAACTAGATCCTAAATCATTAAGTTAATGTAATTTAATGAACTAATTAGAGGAGTCTAATTAGAGGTCTAGGACTTTCATGTGGTATCAGATCTCAATTGTTACATACATGTCGATTTTAAGCATTAAAATCGAGTTATACGATAACTTGGGTAAAATTGAAAATTTGTGTTAAAAATTGGTTTGCACGAAATTTTTGATTTGCATGCATACCTACTGACCTCAAAATGGTTGTGGTAAAATTTGGTGATTTTATGGATTAATTTGCTATTTATTTTGATTTATGGCCTTTAAATCATGTTAATATGCATATTTTGTGTTAAAAGTTAACTAAAAATAGTTTCATGTTGATTCTGGCCATGAAATTTTGATATGATCTCACATGCATGTTTTACATACTGTATGTAAAATTTCGTAACTTTTAAATAGTGAGATTATTATGATCATAAAATTGAAACGTCCTTTTCTGGTATTGAAACTTTTTGGTACATTTTATAATCTGATTTATATCATCTTGGTGAAATTTTATAATTTTTTTCACTATTTTACTATATTTAATGGTTTTTATTTGATAAAACCGTTGAATATTAAGTTATTTGTTCATAAAATTTATTCAAAATTTTTGGGCAAATGTTTCTGATTTTTAGAGTTCCTGGAAATGTTCCAAATTGAACAAAAATTTTGGTTTCAAATTTTTATGATTTTTATATTTTATTTTGGGTTTATTTCATACATGTTATGATTAA
>JAIUZE010029858.1:0-23972 GCA_022085475.1 Heliosperma pusillum | reverse complement strand
CTTTCATTATCCCCCTTGACCTCTTGAGTCGGGTTTGTTGATAGGGTTTGATGTAAAATGATGAATTCTTCGCCTAACTGATCGATCTTCTGACAATTGCGAAATCGTCTTTGCTTCTTCTTTCTTTTGAATCAGTGAACCTTCTTGAAAAGCCTTTATCTTGGACAAGCTTGCTTATTCAAATCGTCGGGTTCTAGGAAAATGCTCGGGAATATAGAAAAAGGGCGTAGAAACGTCACTTTCCCTACATAACAGGTTAGAACATAGGAATTCGCCTAGAAGACGATATTAGCTCATAAAGTGGCTTAACAAAGCACAAATGATATACAAAACCGAGCTAAATTGGGGGTTAAAATCATGCAAATATTCACTTATCAAACTCCCCCAAGCTAAACCTTTGCTTGTCCTCAAGCAAACATAACAAACAATACCAGGACAAGGGTTGCAAGCATTGGCTACTACACCATCAAGAAACAAATCTCCACGTAAAACTTTGGAAACATAATGAATCATAACCCAAAAACAACGTGGGCAAGAATGATACATAAACATGGCTGAGATTTACATAACGGCGCAGCACAAAGAATTTCACTACAGAATTTGCGGCTCTTGCATGATCTTTTTGACAAATGGACTCTCACGGCACACTCGAACACTCATGTATGCTAAAGGTGATTTCTTTATGTGTAAATGTTTTTGAGACACTCACCTATCTACTACTTATGAAAATGTGTCCGCTGTCTAATATGGTAAACAATTCAAAACACAAGTCAAAGATCACAATGCACATAGAAAAGAAGCCGGAAAAAAAAAATATGAAGAAGGCTTTGGGAAATGGGTGAAAGGTGGATAAACAGTTATGGTCATGTGAAGGTTAGAATGAGCTAGCAACTGACCAATGATAAATGAATACTCAATCCAAACTTTCGATTAATTCCCAAAAGAAGAATAACGAAGCCAGAAGGAACGAATTGACTTATTACACACGAAACACAAGAGTGAACTCCTTCTAAACATTGAATTGACATTTTGAGGAGATACTCACAACTTCTTGTTTTATTTCTTTTTATTTCTTTTTTTTTCGATTTTTTTCTTTTTCTATTTCATTTTTTTTTTCTGAACATAACATCACTTCTTGAACATTTTGGTTCTCCCAAATTCACTTTGACATAAAAGAACAAATCTTCTCAAAAGAGCACCCATACACCATAGTCTAACTGCTAACTCAACAAGGTAGGCAGTTTTTATATGTAGTTGTTATCTTGTGAAACATTTGTATGAAGGGGATAATTTTGAGGGGTAATTCAAAGTGAAAAAGGCTTCAAATCTTAATGAATCATGAATGCAATGCTTATAGGAATGAAATGATAACCATACTTATGCGTTTTGACATGACACACATCACAAGGAGAACTACACACACCTTAATGAGACTGGGTATAGATGTACCAGCCTAAGGAGGTTCTACCTTACAATATATGTAACTTGCCAAATGTCAAGATCAAGCGTACTCATCTATAGATTCATTCAATGCCTACTGTGTACAAGACTTCCCCATGTATGCACAATTCAATGAATATTGAATCATTATCTTTTGAAAGCTCTAAGTTTGGGAAATGTAACATGATAGCATAGTAAACAAGCAAGCAAAGCATGAAAAGCATTCAATTATGTTCAAAATTTTAGATTTTTCTCTTATTCAAAAATTTGAAAAATATAAACAACTAAAATGCAAAATGGGAAAATGCAATCCCTCCCCTAAGCTAAACATCACATTGTCCTCAATGTGAGCACAAAGACTAAATATGCAACGAGATGCTCAATGGGAAGAAGGGTAAAAAGGGAAAAAGATGAAAGGAGAGTTAAGCTTACTAGTCAGCGCGGACTCCCCCAATCTAGTCTTTTGGACTTGACAGGGAAGATCTTCATAGATTCTTCAAAAACTCTTTCATCTGCAAAGTAAATCTAACAAAACAACGAAAAAGGGAAAGCAAAAATAAAATGCAAAAAGAAAGGAAACACGGGTTGCCTCCCGAGAAGCGATGGTTTAACGTCCCGCTCGACGAATACTCCTATGAAATCATCTGGTTGGGGATTGACGCTCTATATAGACAATATCTAAGCATCCGATAATGGAATTGCTGTAGTAGAGTTTCAATCGGTGTCCATTGACCTTGAATTTTTCACCATTACTAGTCATTATTTCCACATAACCGTATTTGCTTACATATGTGACAGTGAATGGTCCAGACCATCTTGATCGAAGTTTTCCCGGAAAAATTTCAAACGGGAGTTGTAGAGAAGTACTTGGTCACCGACATTGAATTCTTTTCTGATTATCCTCTTGTCGTGCCAACGCTTCCTTTTCTCTTTATAAATCCTAGAATTCTCGTAAGCTTGCAAACGAAACTCTTCTAGCTCATTCAGTTTCAAAAGTCGTCTATCAGCACTAAACTTAGTGTCTAAGTTGAGTTCTTTGATAACCCATTGAGCTTTGTACTCTAACTCAACGGGGAGATGACAGGCCTTTCCATAAACCAACCGATAGGGGGATGTTCCAATCGGGGTTTTGAAAGCTGTGCGATAAGCCCATAAGGTGTCATCGAGCTTATTACTCCAATCGATTCTAGATTTCGAGACTACTTTTAGAAGAATTGTTTTTAGCTCTCTGTTCAAAACTTCTACTTGACCGCTGGTCTGGGGGTGGTAGGCTAAACCTCGTCTGTGATACACACTATACTTGGCAAGTAGAGTGTCTAACTGCTTTTCTCCGAAATGAGTTCCTCGATCACTTATCACGGCTCTAGCATCATTGTTGGGGGTGGCAATTGCTTCTACCCACTTTGAAACATAGTCGACAGCGACTAAAATGTAACGATTTCCATTTGAAGAAGGGAATGGTCCTTGATAGTCAATACCCCAGACATCGAATATCTCGACTTCTAATATGCCGTTTTGAGGCATTTCATGTCTTTTGGATATTTGACCCATTCGTTGACAAGCATCACAAGCCATATCAAAGTCTCTTGAATCTTTAAACATCGAGGGCCAGAAAAACCCGAATTGTAAGACTTTGGCTATGGTCTTGGACGGACCATGATGACCACCATAAGCAGATGAGTGGCATCCTTCTAAAACACCTTTTACTTCCCACTGGGGGATACAATGTCTATACAGACCATCTGAGCACTGCTTGAAAAGATAGGGTTCATCCCAAACAAAGAATTTTGCATCATGCAAAAATCTCTTTCTTTGGTTATAAGAAAGGTCGGAGGGTAGCTGGCGACTGACAAGGAAGTTGGCAAAATCAGCATACCAAGGAGAAGAGTCCGCAATTGCCATTAATGAATCATCAGCGAACGAATCATTAATTGGCGTTGGTAATCCTATTTCAGTTACTCTTATCCTTGAGAGGTGGTCAGCGACTACATTCTCTGCTCCTTTCTTATCCCGGATCTCTAAATCAAACTCTTGAAGGAGTAAGATCTATCGGATAAGTCTAGGTTTTGCCTCTTTCTTTGAAAGCAGATATTTCAAGGCAGCATGGTTAGTGTAGACAATAACTTTTGATCCTATTAGGTACGAGCAAAATTTGTCTAAGGCATAGCGACAATGGCGAGAAGTTCTTTCTCAGTGGTGGCATAGTTGATTTGGGCAGGATCTAGGGTTTTACTAGCATAGTAAATTGCATGAAGAAACTTTTCCTTTCTTTGCCCTAAAACAACTCCTACGACATAATCACTCGCATCGCACATCAGTTCAAAGGGCAGATTCCAATCAGACGACTGGATTATAGGTGCGGTGATCAAATCACGTTTGATTTTGTTGAATGCCTCAAGGCATTCCTTTGTGAAATTGAAAAGTGCATCCTTGTAAAGGAGCTCAGTCAGGGGCTTGGCTATCTTTGAAAAATCTTTTATAAATCGTCGGTAGAAACCGGCGTGGCCAAGGAAACTCCTGATTCCTTTTACATTAGCAGGTGGTGGCAGTTGTTCAATAACTTGGATCTTAGCTCGATCCACTTCAATACCTCTTTCGGAAATGATGTGTCCTAAAACTACACCTTCGTTCACCATGAAGTGACACTTTTCCCAGTTGAGAACAAGGTCTACTTCTTCACAGCGTTTTAGAACTCTGGATAGATTTGTCAAACAATGATCAAAGGAAATGCCATAGACGCTAAAGTCGTCCATAAATACTTCCATGATAGATTCAACAAAATCTGAGAAGATACTGGTCATGCAACGCTGGAAAGTGGCAGGTGCATTACACAAGCCAAATGGCATTCTGCGATAAGCGAAAGTACCATAAGGACAGGTGAATGTGGTTTTCTCTTGGTCCTCAGGGTGGATAGGGATTTGGAAAAATCCTGAGTAACCATCTAGGTAACAGAAATACTTGTGACAAGCTAACCTCTCTAGCATTTGGTCAATGAAGGGTAGAGGATAGTGATCTTTCCTAGTTGATTGATTCAACTTTCTGTAGTCAATACACATACGCCATCCCGTCACAATCCTTGTGGGGATGAGCTCATTCTTCTCATTTTGACTACTGTTGTTCCTCCTTTCTTGGGAACAACTTGAACAGGGCTAACCCATCTAGAGTCAAAGATTGCATAGTGAAAGTCCATAGACCTTAATTAGACTCTTCTAATTAGTTACTAAATTACTTGTTAATTTAGTATTTAATGATATATGTAACATGCATGCAAATATAAAGACATTTATATAAAAGAAGAAATTTCCTCACATTGATATGGAAATAATATGGGCACAACAAGAACTCATTCTTGTTGTTCTTGAGCTAATAATATGGATGAACACAAGTAATCTCCAAACTAGAAGATCTCTTCTAAGTTGCACCAAGATGAACCCAAATAATCTACTCTTATTATTAACTAGATAATAAGATAGATATTATACTACTAATATTAGACTATATTACTACATTAGTAATACTTAAGAAATATTAGTATTTGAGAGTTTTTAGAGAGAAGAAGAGTTTTGAGAGATGTATGAAAATAAGCAAGAATGAACTAGTGAATAAATTGAACAACAATTGCTCTATTTATAGCCAAGAGGGCCAGCTATCATCACCACAAAAGAGTGATTTTTCTTCTTATTTTATTGTCATGCAAAGTGGTAATGTGTTGTAGTGAATAAAATGATTTTAGGTTTACTATTCATGTCATAAGCACATGTTGCTTGTGAGTATGAATAAGAGCAACCATCATCACCATCCACTACATGTAAACCGGCCATGTGAGGCCTATTTTGATCCATTTTGATTTTTGATATTTGTCCCACAAATACTTATTAATCATATGCTTAATTATCTTGTATAATTAAGTGTTAATTTGATCATATAACAATTATATGACTCAATTAAATAAATAATATGTACTTAACATTTTAAGTAATCTTTTACCATTATATCAATATATAATGGGTCCCACAATGCTTAGTTAATTTATTTTACAACTCCTTGTAAATATAATTAACTAATTACCTCTATCTCAAAACCTCAACTAATTTAGTACTTTAACGATTAATTACTAAGTTAAATCTTATTTAATCGTATTAAAATAAGATATAAATTTATTAGTCAATTATCGCATAATTGAAAAATAAACTTAATCGAATTTGAGTTCTTAACTCAATTTCTAACAATTAACTCTCGTACATATCGATTATATGTAATGGACTAATTAACTGTATCATATACAAACAATTAGTTACTATTTGGATTTCATCCTTTAGGTGTGACCGAAAGGGATCAGTTGATCACCGCCGTCATACGACAATAACGTCAAACTCTAGTCAGCCAACCGTTATTGATTTACGTTAATCAACTGAGTAATCATATATATAGTCAATAAATATCCCAATTATATTCCTTAAATGAGATTTATTATGTGGCGCACTTTTGTGGAGGACACCTACTCCAACACATAGATTATGCCAGCATCTAGCAATTTCATAACTTTAGTTTTAACTACTTCCTGCATGTGGGATTAAGACGGCGTTGACCTTGAACACAAGGTTTTTGACCTTCTTCTAAATTGATTCTATGCATGCAGAAGTCTGGGCTTATGCCTGTTAAATCTTCGAGTTTGTAACCTATTGCCTTTCTATGCTTTTTCAAGACAGTCAATAGTGAGGTTAACTGATTTTCATCTAGGAGAGCACTCACTATGACTGGGCAATACTTAGATTCATCTAAAAAAGCATATTTTAGATTCGAGGGAAAAGGTTTTAGTTCAGGTTTTTGTACTTCTGCCTTGGCAGGAGTATCAATCAAGCTTATGAACTCTTTAATTTCTTCTGACGGTATCTCTTCTCCGGTCAGGTCCTTTTCCAGCTCACTGATCTCGAAATTGTCATTCTCAAAGATATCCTCCAACAACAAGATTGCCTCTAAAGGATCCTCGATTATTGATGGATACAGAGATTCATCAACAATGGAGTAGACAATATCAATAAAACAGCAAGACTCCTCTAGCATGGGGCTTTTCATTGCACTGTTCAAGTTATAGGTGACTTTATCATCACCTACTTCTAGTGTCAGTTTTCCATTCTTAACATCGATTACTGCTCCGGCAGTGTGTAAAAATGGCCTTCCTAAAATAATAGGGATTTGAGAATCTTCAGCCATATCTAGCACGATGAAATCGATGGAATTGAAAAACTTTCCTACTTTGACAGGCACATCTTCTAAAACTCCCATAGGTTGTTTTAAAGAATGGTCTGCCATTTGCAGAGTGACACTGGTGCATTTGAGAATTCCCATATTCAACTTTTCACATATGGAATAGGGCATGACGCTTACACTGGCACCTAGATCGCATAGAGCTTTATCGATTGTGTAGGTGCCTATAGTGCAAGGTATAGAGAAACTACCGGGATCCTTTAACTTAGGAGGGGACTTATTTTGCAACAAAGCACTGCACTTAGCTGTGAATGCTATGATTTCAACATCATCTAAAGTCCTCTGCTTAGTTAAGATATCCTTCATGAATTTTGTGTAAGAAGGGATTTGAGTGATCAATTCAGTGAAGGGAACCGTTACCTGGAGGTTTTTGACCACTTCCATGAATTTGCTAAACAGGGTTTCCTTATGATTTCTCCTTAAGCGTTGGGGAAATGGAATTTGGATTTTGATGGGTTCCTTCACAGGTTCATCCTTCTTTTCTTTGTTTTCCGCTTCCTTAGCGGTGGATGGTTGGGAATCTTTTTGGCTCTCTACTGGTGTTGGCTCAACTATTGTTTCCTTGGGTTGCTGAGGTTCCTTATAAGTGGTACCACTCCTAAGGGTGATAGAATTAGCGGTGTCCCTCGATTGCTCACCATGAGGTGGGAGTTGGCCTTGTTTCCTTTCAGTATTAGAGGCAGCCAATTGGGCCATTTGAGTTTCAAGCATCTTGATGGCAGCATTTTGAGCTTGATCACTCTTTTGAAGTTGAGCAAACATTGAATCTTATTTTTGAACAACTTGGAGAAGCATGGGTTGGCTTTGATTTTGGGGTGGTTGGTGTTGGTGTTGGTAAGGTTGATTGAAGTTAGGTTGAAATGGAGGTCTCTGGTTTTGAAAACCAGGTGGATTATAGGGCTTCTGTTGATGTGGTATGAATGGTTGTTGAATCTGATGGTGGGGATTCTGAATGTTGATGCTTTTGTAGGACAAAAGAGGATGGTTCTTTCTGTTCTCATTATAGAAGTTTGAGAAAGCATTGCCCTGCCTGTATGCTTGGTAGGCATTGACTTGCTCTAACGAAATCCTACATTCTTGAAAATTGTGTCCTCCAACCCCACATGTCTCACATACCACTACGTGGTTAGTGACGTTAATTAACATGTTGCTTGGATTGGGAAGAGCTTCCTACTTGTTGCTGCAGAAGGGCTAATTGGGCTTCTAGGAGTGCTACTTTGCTTGAATCTTCCTGCTTGTTTTTGAGCGGCATAGCACGTGAGTTGCTATACTGAGAGTAGTGAATTGCCATTGACTCGATAGTTGCACTAGCTATTTCTACATCGATCTGATCGAAACGACCATTGTTAGCGGAGTCGAGGATACGACGCGATTCGCCACAACAACCGTTGTAGAAGGTGATAACTAAGAACCATGAATCAAGGCCATGATGAGGGCATTCTCTTTGTAATTCTTTGTACATTTCCCATGCCTCATAAAGGCTTTTAGCGCCTCTCTGACGGAATCCAGTGATTTGACTCCGTAAAAGTGCGGTTCGTTCTGGTGGGAAGTACTTTTGATAGAAAGCAAGAGCTAGACTATCCCAGTCGGCTATTCCTTAGGCAACTTCGTCAAGGCTATTGATCCAAAGTTTAGCCTTTCCTGTTAAAGAGAAGGGAAAGAGCATTTCCCTAATCTGCTCTTGGGATACTCCAGTTTGTCTAACTGTGGAGCAATAGTCACAGAAGTTTTGAATATGAAGGTTGGGATCTTCTGTGGCATTGCCACCAAATTGACTTCTTTCTATTAAACTGATGAAGGCAGGTTTGATTTCAAAGTTTCGGGCTGTGATTTGGGGTGTAGCAATACCCCTTGGAAGTGTATCTGCAGTTGGTTTGGAATGGTCTGAAAGTCGAACCATTTTCTTTTGTGAAGATGAAGATGGAGTGTTGTTTGAAGGTTGATTGGTTTTTGAGAATGGAGATGAGAATGGATCTTCTTCTCCTTCAAGATTAGATAAAATATCCGAGTAATTCTCACGAATACGGTCTAAACTTGAAGTATCAGAAGCTTTTGAGATTTCATTGAATAGCTTTTGTCTCCTACGCAGAGTCCTTTCTAGATCGGGGTCTAAAGAGATAGGGGTCCCTAGTCTAGAAGATCTGGGCATAAGATTGAAAAGCTAAGATGAAAAATTAAGAGAGGTCTGAAGGAATTTGGGTTCCTACAGACTAGATAAAACTAATTGCAATAAAAATCACAAGAAAAAGGAAAACTAAACCGTGCTCCCCGGCAGCGGCGCCAAAATTTGATCGGGCTTGTCTCAAGCCCTGGTCAAAGATAATTACCCAGACTAGGCTAATAACAAATTAATGTAATTAGGGAAGTAGGGGTCGATCCTCAGGGAGATGGTGTTTCCTATAGAATGTGAAATGTCTTACAATTGGGTCTTATCTAACGAGTATCTGAGTTTTGGGGTTTTGATTTCTAAACTAATAAAAAGCATAAATGAAAAAAAAATAAAAGCAAATCAAAACGAAAACAATAAAGCAGGTGATGAATTAACAATGATAAAAAGAATCTAGGGAAGTAGGTTCACACATGTAGATTAACATATTGATGAAATTGGATTTAGAACATGCAAATAATTCATTGTGAGTTCGTAAGAATGATGTGTTCATTACAATCATAGATCAGATGGTCTAGCAGGCTTTTAGGCAATTTACTAGGTCTAATCTACCATGTCATGCTTTGTCTATTCAATTCACGTATTTCTACTTTGGAAAAGAATTCCATTTTAGTCAATGATTTTGATCAGGAATCGTTAACTATCGTTATAGTCCAAACATGCATAGACACAATGTTTTAAAAGCACAATTTCTTTTATCCAATTATCATCTTTTAATCAACCTACATGGCTACCCTACACCCTAGAAAAACGACTACTCACTCATGGTGATGTTTAGATCTAAGATGATGTTAATAATAAAAACTAGGATAGATATGTTTATTTGGTTTTGATAATATTTTAAGACTCTTTAATTGGCGATAATAACGGCGCTAAATTGACGATCTAGGGAAATGAAATGATTACAACGATATTGAAATTGAATCTAAAATAACATGTAAAGAAAATAGCAATCAAATAAGAAACATAAAGACTTTAAACAAAAGATAAAATAGGAATACCTAGATGACGATCAACAACGACAATGATGAAATATAAACAACCATAATAGAAATTCCTTGCATAGAATAGTCGATCCACGAATTACAATACTTGAACCACATAAAGTAGATTACAAAGATGGAATTTTTATTGATCTAGGCTAAGGATTTGATGTAGAGAAATCAGAAATAAACTAAGAAACTAAGGACAAAAAGGAAGAAGAAAATGATCTAGACGAGAGAAGAGAGGCTAGGTTTCTCTCCTCCTAATCTAGGTTTTTATGTAATGTAAAAAGAAAAGTAGGGTTTCTAATTGTGTGTAGAGAAGTGTGTTGAGATGTGGTGGCTGAGGCACTCTTATATAGCATTAGGTTTCGTGGGGAAGGGGTCATACATTAAACATATAGGACAAAATAAAGGAAGTCGAAGCAAAAGCTCGGATCAGCAAACATACCCGATCGGGTACACTACTTACCCGATCGGGTATGTAGTAATCTGGATGCTTTGACTTTCGTTTCATCTCCCTTGGCCTATGACTTGACTTTCATTATCCCCCTTGACCTTTTGAGTCGGGTTTGTTGATAGGGTTTGATGTAAAATGATGATTTCTTCGCCTAACTGATCGATCTTCTGACAACTGCGAAATCGTCTTTGCTCCTTTTTTCTTTTGAATCAGTGAACCTTCTTGAAATGCCTTTGACTTGGTCAAGCTTGCTTCTTCAAATCGTCGGGTTCTAGGCAAATGCTCGGGAATATAGAAAAAAGGCGTAGAAACGTCACTTTCCCTACAAAACAGGTTAGAACATAGGAATTCGCCTAGAAGACGATATTAGCTCATAAAATGGCTTAACAAAGCACAAATGACATACAAAACCGAGCTAAATTGGGGGTTAAAATCATGCAAATATTCACTTATCATAGATCTACTTTTTATTATTGTATTTTTTTTATTATTATTGTAGTTTAGTAAATTAGACGAAAATATATTGAATAAAAGGAAACAATAAAATGTTAGGCGTTGTATTCTAATTAGAATTCCAATGTAACCGAAATTATTGACCATATCAATGATCAATATTTAATTCATTATACTATACAATATATTTCATAATTAAAATAATTATCGTTCCTAAATTATAGCCTTAATAGAAGCCTTAATATGTTTCCTTATCAGAGTTAATTAAATTTTAAAAATTTAAAATGTTGGCAGTTTTTATTTCGAAAATTTGCAATCCTAATTTAAATCTCAATTTCCCAAATTTTAAAATTATTAACCCTAATTTGATTAAGCCTTAATTGAAACGTATTTACAAAATGATTCGAATTTATTTTTAGATAATCGTTGATGTTTAGTTGAATTGTTAAAAATAATTTTTTTGGTAATCTTCAAATTCAAAAATGTTAAAAATTTGATATGTATTTGAATTTGAACCAATAATACTATGGCGTAAACTGATTTTAATCGAAAAGTTAAAAATTTTGAAATTATAAATTTTATTTTTTGATATTAACTTAAACCGATTTAGATTTTTTGACATCAACACCATTGGCGCCAAAATCCATTTAGAGTTTGGGTTTTCATTTTAGGGGTTAGAGTTTTATAATTCAGGTTGAGGGTTTAGGGTTTAGGGTTTAGGGTTTAGGGTTTAGGGTTTCAGGGTTTCAGGGTTTAGGGTTCCAGGGTTTGGGCTTTAGGGGGGTTTAGTGTTTAGTGTTTATGGTATAGGGTTTCCAGGGCTTCAAAAATGCTCACGGCGTACCGATCGTAGCTTAAATTTGATATTTATGTAGTTAGATATCATATCTTAACCGATCATATGTAGCTAATAACCAATCAATCATGTAATACAATATGAGTTATACCGACCATAGGTTAAAACGATATTTCATGTAACTATGGACTACTATAAGTTATGACTATTATAGAATTAGACCGATATTTTATGTAAAAACATGCTCAAGGGATACCGACCGTAGCTTAAATTTGATATTTATGTAATTAAGTATTATAGCTTAACCAATCATATGTAGCTAATTTGAAACAATCATGTAATACAGTATGAGTTATACCGACCATAGGTTAAAACGATATTTCATGTAACTATGGACTACTATAAGTTATGACGATTATAGATTAAGACCGATATTTTATGTAAAAACATGCTCAAGGCATACCGATCGTAGCTTAAATTTGATATTTATGTAGTTAGGTATCATAGCTTAACTGATCATACGTAGCTAATAACCAATCAATCATGTAATTCAATATGAGTTATACCGACCATAGGTTAAAACGATATTTCATGTAACTATGGACTACTATAAGTTATGACGATTATAGATTAAACACGATATTGTATGTAAAAAATTGCTCAAGGCATAACGATCGTAGCTTAAATTTGATATTTATGTAGTTAGGTATCATAGCTTAACCGATCATATGTAGCTAATAACCAATCAATCATGTAATACAAAATAAGTTATACCGACCATAGGTTAAAATGATATTTCATGTAACTATGGACTACTATAAGTTATGGCGATTATAGATTAAGACCGATATTTTATGTAAAAACATGCTCAAGGCATACCGATCTTAGCTTAAATTTGATATTTATGTAATTAGGTATCATAGCTTAACCGATCATAAGTAGCTAATAGCGGATCAATCATGTAATTCAATATGTGTTATACTGACCATAGGTTAAAACGATATTTCATGTAACTATGGACTACTATAAGTTATGACGATTATAGATTAAACATGATATTGTATGTAAAAAAATGCACAAGGCATACCGATGGTAGCTTAAATTTGATATTTATGTAGTTAGGTATGATAGCTTAACCGATCATATGTAGCTATGTACTACTATAAGTTATGCCGATTATAGATTCAGACCGATTTTTTATGTAAAAACATACCAACCGGATACCGATATGGTATTACGTATTATAAATTAACCGGATCATATATAGATGACTTACATTTCGTTTTTTGATCAACTTTTAATTGTAATTGAATTGAGTAGGTGAAATTAGTGGACATGCATAATTGTACATTTACTTTGAAAAGATGGGCACATGGAGCAATTATGATTATATCTTAGCCAAAATCTCTTATCAACTCAGTCACACTAATCTATCTACAACCATCTACATATTTAAAATTTAAAAAATATAAAAAACCCTATATATATATCCGCCCTATCCCAAGCCCATAAACATTTTTCTTAAACTTCTATTATCAAACCCTACTTTATTATTCCTTCAAAACCACAGGTTTTCATATCTTCTCCTTTTCATCTTTCTTAACTTTCATCACAAAATGGTACAAATAAAAGATGGTGGCTTAGATGGACAATTTATGAACCACCACGACCAATATATCCAGTACCCGCCGTTCTCAATGACATAACAGAACCTCCGCCCATTAGCGGGACAAACGAAAAATCGTCGGCATTCAAGGTTACATCATCAACAATCTTATGTCCATGTACATCTTCCCTAGAAGCGGTGCATGGCAGAGAGTAAATATGGCTCGAGTTTGCAAGTCTTGGGGATATGGATGGGCAAAGTGCAGGGCCGTCGTAGAGGCCAAGGAGAAGGAGGGTGGTGGGGCAAAATATTGCCCTTAATTATGGTAAAATGGTTGTAAATAGTAGATAATTATGGTAAAAATTATGTTAGTAGTAGTTATGTTAAGTGTTGGTTTAGACTCTTTTTTTTGTCGTTTGAACTCGGCTTGGCCTATTTTTGTTTAGATCGGCCATGGAATCATGGTTATTGTACAATCGGCTAATTTAATGATAGTTTAGATTTGTTTATATGATCAAAATGTTTACATTTTAAGTTTATCGTTGAAATCGACTTTAAATTTGTTTAATTGGACTTTAGTTTTCGCTAATAACGTTGAAGTTGACTGTAAATCGACTTCTAATTAGTTTAATTCGACATTAGTTTTTCGTTTAACTTTTTAATTTGTTTTAATTTGAGTTGCATGTTGAATTATGTAAGATTGGACAAGATGTGACTTGTGTTTGAAAATAATTGATGCCACATGGTGAGGGTGACCTACTTAGATTAAGTACAATCTTAGACAAAATTGATTTTGTCAAATTGGGTAAAAGGTTGAATCTACTAATATAGAATCATTAAATAGATTTCATAAAATAGATACAAAAAATATCGATTTCAAATAAAATGGAAATGCAACTCGACAATCATATATTCGACTCACTATTAAAATCGAGTCACATACAAAATGACTTGTATAAATCGAAAATTGAGTTAAATAAAAATCGAGTAACAATCATATATTCGCCTAACTTTTTTTTCGACTAAAAAAGAACTACCAACCCTTTGAAAAAACCGAGTTAAATAAAAATTGACTTGTATAAATCGAAATGCAACTCGACTGACATCGACTCGTAGTTGAAGGTAGTAAAATCGACTCACTAAAGTTATATACACTTATGTTCCTTCTCATTTGAATGCACCAAAGTTAGGTAATTACATGCAAAAAGGTTACAAATCCTATATATACGTACATAAATACAAGCAAACATACATACTCTCTCATTTTATTTTCATTCCTAACCTAAAAACTCTTTGTCAATAGTCATGGCTAGTGAAGATGCTATAGATTGGTCAACATTTGGTCATGAAGAACATCCAAATTCAGTTCCCTATGTTATTAGAGATCTTACATCGCCCGTCCCTATTTTCTCGACAAACGAACATACATTGGCATTTAAAGTTGCCTCGTGCAATGACATTATCTCATTTGAAATCATTCCACGTTGTAGTAAATAGGATAGAGGATCAACGGTCGTTTTTCGTAAAGCGTGGGAGCATGGATGGGCCGAGTGCAAAGACGTGGTTGCACAAAGGAGACATGAACGTCGTGGATGGTTACGGTTAGTTAAGTCCTAATTAGTAGCGTATTAGAGGTATTAGTGTTGTTCTAGTATTCCATGGTAGCGTATTAGGAGTATTAGTGTACTGTCATTTGATATCGGTTTTCAATGTTTGAGATAACCAGTACTTGTAAGCTTGATCATTGTACTATTTTGACATCTAATTATTCGTCTTTTAATTAATGTAATTTCAATTGTTCTAAACATGAATCTAATTACATGAATACATTTAAGTGTAGTGGTAAAAGGCATGAAACTAATGACATGAATTAGTTTCTGTCCACCCTGGTTCAACCCCTAGCAGCAAGACTTTTTTTCGTTTTGGACTTTTATTTTTTTACTTCACTTTTTTTACTTATTTAATTTCGTTATATTTTATGGTCATCGACCAAGTTGTTTCAAGACGAATTGTGTTTGAGCTAGTACACTTCCATGTGCATTTCCAGTTATCTATGACATACAAAATTAAAATATTAACGGAAAACAATTAACGGAATAATTGGCATAACGAAAAACTTAAATCGATTTAAAAAATATTAATGTAACAATTAAAAGTGGAGTACCAAAAAAAGTAACCAAGAAGTCTTATTGGCATAACGTAAAACAATTAAAATTAAAATCTATTGTGTGTTAGGAAAAGTATTAGGTACGACCATTCTCCGTCGTGGCGTTGACTGCGACGAACTTGCCTCGTCCACGTTTATAGCCCTCATAAATGTCTTTTGTCTAGGCCTAGGTGTGACAACCCTCGCGAATGCGGAAATATAAAACATACAAGCATGTGAATTATATAGCGGAAATAGGTAGTTTTTTTAAAACTTTTATACATGCAAGTTAAATAAAACGAGGAGTGTCAAAATATTACAAACTAAGTACGGAAATACAACAAAGAGACGGAGTCTCTTAAAATGTTAGCAAAGAACAAGTGTTTAGCAAAACTAGCTAAAATCGTCTAGAGGTGAAACTTCCAGGGACAACGCCCGCTAGCTCACACCCGAACCCAAAATAGTCAAAGCAAAAAGCCATCCACGCAAGCAACCTGTTCATCTCATGAAAAACATGAACGCCACAATCAGTGGGGAGTAACTCTCGGGGTTCTCCCAGCCATATCACATTAAACGTACATATAAGGAATCAAAAAAAATAAGAGCCAACCCCCTGCATATATAGATAAACATGTGAGTTACAATAAGAAAATAGGCAATCGCAATATATAATGATAAGATTCGCTACAATCAACAATATTGTTTGCAAAGAACAATTTAGCCAAAAGAACATATGGAATACAAATCCGAATCCATCATGTTATTCAAAGACGCGGGGAAGACACTCTTAGGCAACCGAATACGCTCACTAGGGCTTGCATCTCACCGTTAGCGGTATAAGTTTGGTAAGATTGAGACTCGACAAACAAACCAAGCCAAGTCATGCAATGACTATGGATAAATCCATCATGTTATCATCCATTCAAGCAACCCAATACATAGACGGTGCCCAATCATGCAATGACCATGAATAATATCATGAAATCACGCATTCAAGAACGACGACACAAGACGACATCTCTCACGGTAAATGAAACGCACTAGCACCGTGTCCCAGCAAGTACGATTAAAAGGCATCCACGAGATCACATTTCCCTGAACGCATACACGATCACATTTCGTATATGTAGACTAATTTCCTCCTGGTAGCACGACGATAATAATACGGTCCTAGTCTAAACCTGGCCAGGATCTCGGAATCACGTTTTTCGATTCGACATGCGATAACGTTTCGCATCCAAGACTCGGTCTTACAAAGAAAACGTCGAGTACCCCAAATTCGGTAGATCAATTCACGAAAGAGGCGGAAAAGAGCTCAAGCCTCATAACAAGCGGTACGCTACATGCACATAACACCACCTCGCAAGTACACAACATTTGACGGCCTGGGTCCGATACGCAATGCGTTCAAACTGACTCCAACAACGTCGTCGTATGCCCACTAACCCATGCATTTAAGCAGTAGGATACCTCTCCGTTCCGACATTCCAGCCTTACGAACGGGAAGGTAGCCAAGGGAATGAGAGTACAAAGCACAAGACAAAACCGTGCTCAAACCGTATCATTTGTAAAAACCGACTCAAAGTGGGACATTGCAAAAACCGTCACAAAACATGTGATACAAACGAATGAAATATCATATATCCAAAACATGAATATTATAAGTCACTACGTAAAATTATACGATAAACGAACCATGCAAACTATTTTAAATTACGAGTTTTAGAAATTATAGGAGAAAAACACAGCCGTGTTCCAGGCCGGTCAGGAGGGAGGCGGCCGGTACCCCGGCTCGGAGCACAAGGCAAAATCAAAAAATCATAAAAACAGAGAAATGTGTTCCAGGCCGGCATAGTGACCGGCGGCCGGTGCACCGGCCAGGAACACCTCTTCATACAAATTCCAAATTTTTCAAAGATGTTACTGATGTGTTCCCAGCCGGTGGTCAGACCGGCGGCCGGTCGACCGGCTGGGAGCACCCCTTCACCCGTAAGCCTTCATTTCATTACCAATTCATTTCAATTCTCAAATATACTTCTAATAATCATCAACAATCAATATACATCATCAACATTCATCATATTACAACATTCATTAATCATACCATGATTCCTAAGCTTCTAATCGTATTCTAAATACGATTTCTAGCATATAAAGCATGTAAAACACGTAAATGATATCGAGTAACCCTTCCCCGTTACCTTTAAGCGTCTTCACTACTCGTCAAGCTCCTCTTCAATAAGGTAATAGTCTTTGTTGGGATCTTGGAGGTCACCATCTACAAATAGATCATAAAAGATGAATAAAATTCATCTTGAGAAAGACGGAAAGTTTGAAAAGCGAGAAAGACGATGATTTTAATATCAATACGGATAGAGGAAGGTAAGGGGAGAAGAATGAGACGAACTTACGTGAATTCTAGCAAGTAACGAATGAGCTAGGATGATTCAAAGATCGAAAATGCTATGGAGGCAAGGGTTTCTTAAGGAGGAAGAAATGTGGTTTGTGTTTGAGTTTGTGTTGAATGAAATAGGTTAAGGGAGTGAGTGGATTATGAAGGAAAAAGTCAAGGAAAGTCAAACTCGCCTTAAGACGGAATTCTCATGGAATCTCGCAGAAATTCCAAATACGAACTCGGAAAATCTAAATTCGACTCGAAACATTAAATTCTAAATTAAAACTTAAATTTACTGAAAAGATTTCGTAAAATATTTCTACTAGAAAAATAGGATACATTTCCGGGTGTTACACTAGGAGCTCTACATGTGCCTCTTTTATCAACAGGGTCTTGCAATCCGCCTTCCCTACGTGGAGTCGCGGTTCTTACCATGTGACGTTGATTGTTTTCCTTTCGTTGTAGTCTCCTATGACCCCATAGCCGTGTTACGTTGGAACCTGCTCCCATGGCATTTAGTGTTTCAATGCCAACAACTGCCTCCATGTCCTTCCCCACCTTCAGTGTATCTCTATCATATATGGCGAACGCCTCATCAGATTGTAATGCCAGCCTATACATGTAGTCGTTCCTTAGTGTGACTGCGAGCGATATCTTAAGTCGGTCCGACTCTGCGGGTGTGTGGTACCCAACGTGAAGATGCTCATAGCCCCGAACCAAATCCTTTCGCCACCGACTCAATATATACTTATCAGGAATTAGCTGCACTTTTTGTATCAATAATGCACGGATAATATGCCTACATAATATTCCTTGAATTTCAAAACGCTGACAAGTACAAGTAAACTCACTGATAGCTGTGTCAACTGTCACATTGTTGTTCTTATCCCGTGGAGCTCAAAAAGGACGTGTCACCTCCTCCGTTACAACGTTACTAGAGAATGTCCCAAAACTCAATTCATTCATTGCATTAGTGTGAATTAGACCATATACTTCTTTTTTCACCTTCGAAAACATGTTATTAGTGTAAGCTCTTTGGAAGACTTTCTCGACTATGATATTTTTATCGTACGTAACCGGTTTTTTTGTACAAGCAAAGTTCAATTTTTCTTCTTCCTCGACCTTAACTCGTAGGGCATTTCGTAATTGTCTAGGAAGGTGAACAAAGTCGTTTGAGGATTAACGTAACTCTTGAAGAATCTGTTTGTCTGCTTACTTCTTTGTGTGGATGACATACCTGCACAAAATATGTTCCTCCAATATAAAGGAACCCATGACTCACGTTTTTCATATACTTCTCGAATCCAACTATGCTCTCGTAGGCCAAATTTATCAACAAAAAGTTGCCAAGATTCCTCAAAGTCCTCGACGTCTTTACTTTCATAAACGACCTCCATAAGGTCGGCTTTAATTTCTTCGAACCTCGACAAAAGACCCCGAATTCTTTACTCCATTTCGCATCATGTGCCAAAGATACAAGCGATGGGGCATATTAAGAAATACATCCTTCACAACCTTACCAATTCCCCTGCATTGATCCGTGCACAGCCTTACCAATTCCCTTGCATTGATCCGTGATTATAACAGACGGTGGTCTACCCATACAATCTTTCCATCTCCTAAGCACCCAACTATAGCTAGCCGCATCCTCATGTGAAATCAAGGCAGATGCAAGTACAACAGTACTACCGTGATGATTTACACCAACAAATGGAGTAAACGACATTTTATACCTGTAGATAATAAATAATTTATTAATGTAAAAATAAGATAATTCATAAATCAATTAGAAACCAATTTATAAAGTCAGTTGGAATTGATTTATCAGTTCAAATTTCACGTGATGTCTATTTGAAATAGTAATAGTTAAGCAAACACAAATCGAATCATTTGAAATACACAACAAATACTTTAAAAGGCCAATTCGAATTAACTATAAATAATTAACCGAAATTCTATCCAATCCATAAAATTCAACTCGTTTCAATAGTTAAACAAACACAAATCGAATTTAAATCAATTCGAAATATACAACACATCCAACAAATTCTAAAATTAACTAACATAGGTCTAATTGAAAAATGTTGGAGCCAGTGTCCTCCACAGTTAGTGCAATAACATAAATAAATCTCTGTAGGTTCACAGGGTATACTTTGTATAATAATCAGTTGATTAACGTTTATCAATAACGGTTGGCTTGCTAGATAAGTTTGACGTTATTGTCATACAGATGGCGGTGATCAACTGGTCCCTAAAAGTCACACCTATAGGATGTGTTTGGGAGATGTGATTATTTGAGAAAATAATCATATTGATACCCTATTATATGACTAAAAGGTTAGTCAGTGTATTTGACTAAAAGGTTAGTCAATGTGATAATGAGACGATTATTTAATAACGATTAAATAATATAAGCTGAGACGAATTAAAAGTAATTCGTAATTAAATATAAACTGTTGTATTTAATTAGCATATATATAATGTAAGCTTATGCGAATTAAAATGTTAATTCGTAATTGAATATAAAATGTTATATTGAATTAGAAAATTATAATATACGGATAATTGTAATTAACGTATATATTATACGATTGTCATATTAGATGTTATCAGACCGGTATTAATGTATCGACTACAAAATGTTGTATGGACATATTAATACATGACAACACAAATGACATTTATAATAATAATACACATTATATATTAAAGCGAATTTAACCGAAATAAAGTCCAGATTCACTCTGGAATTTTCGGTCAATAGGTAGTTATTTTGAGGAGAAAAATCTCCTCATAAAAACCTACTTTGTGCCGTGAAACAAAAGGGAGGAGAGAAAAATTCTAACCCTAATTTCATTTCTCACAAGTGCCTCCATCATTCACACAATACAAAAAGTTAACAGTAACTTTTGAAAAAAAGATTTCTAGCAAATTCAAGGGCATTTCTCATTCAATCTTGGGTGCTACGATTAGGAGATATCATTATTTTGATATTGGTTTTAGGCCTTTAAAGCAAGGACTAAAGGTTATTTCTAATCTCTATTCTTTTCTTGTTTTCGTTTATGACTCGCATAATCAAGTTATTGCTTTTTCGTTATAATCCTATAATAATTGTATTGTGGGAATACCGATTTTCCCACAAGTGGTATCAGAGCATAGGCCACGAAATTGTTTTAATTTGATTTCATAAAACGAAACAGTTTTTCCGCTGTGTGTTTGTCTCGATCGAGAACTTGAGTGTCTCGATCGGGAAGTTTTTGAGAGTTTTTTGTCTCGATCGAGTTCTCGAGTGTCTCGATCGAGAAGTTTTGTTTTTCTCTATTTTTTAGGTCGATCGAGAAGCTTGTTCGCTCGATCGATAACTTGAGTGTCTCGATCGAGTGATGTCTATTCTCGATCGAGGTTCCTGTTTGTCGACTAGGAAGAATTAGTCGATCGAGTAAACAGTATACTCGATTGACACGTTTTCTTTTCGATCGAGAGAATTAATCGTTTAATTTCTTCTCGATCGAGCACCTTACAGAATCGTATTTCCTTTCGTATTCGTTTTCATTTAGATTTATTTTGTTATTTTTAATCTGTTAAAATAACATACAATAAATTTGTAGATGTTTTAATTTAATAAAGATTAGGTTAAAATGAAAATGGAAATGATGTTGAATGAGTTTATCATTTGAAAGGATATTAATTTTTCCCTATTTTGTCGATAAGGACCATTTTGCCGGAAAAAAAAAAAAATTTCTGCCGAATTTTTTTTTACTGTTTTTTGGCGTGTACAAGTTTTTTTTGGGCCATTAATTGTACATCATTCGGATTGTGTATAATTAAAGTGAAACGGTTCACATATGCTAAATATTTTACATTTTAAAGCAGTTTGAAATGTTTTAGGATAGTTCATTTTATCAGTAAAATGAATCGAGATTGTAATTAATGTGGTAATTACAGAATCACCACATAATTATAATCTATGTTAAAAGGGTGGTTTGGATAATAAAACATCGTAATAAATGTATTATGTCTTGCATGTTTTATTTTAGTTGGTGCTTTTATAATGTTTTTGGATTGTTTTGAATGAATTTTTAACGTATTTTTACAATAAGTTGTAACTTAGTGTGGCCTAAGTAGATTGTGTTACCGTAATGATGGTAACATAGTCTTGGATGTATTTTGAGATCTCGAATCTCCATTATTTTTAGTTTTGGGTTTTGAAATTAGTATGTAATAAATAGGATCACAATGTAATTTTATTTGTTGTAATTTCAAAGAAGACTAAAGTTGGAGATTGGAGCTCACTCCCGCTACATGAACCAAGAAGGGTGATCAAGTCAAGCTTCGAGGGTCCAATCAGTTGGATTCCAAGTTGTATTTTATTCTTTTTGGTAGGATAGGCCACACTAGGACATGTTTTTCCTTTTACGTTTTTCATTCTCGTTTACTTTCCATCACATGATAGATAATTGCATCATATTCCGCCTAAACCAAACCACCTAAAATGCATGAAAAATGATTCATACAGTTTGAATATTTTAATCATGGACATACAGATGTCACTCGTTTTTAGGGCCATCACCTTAGTTTAAATCATTCTCGAGTTGCTAGACATTCGTTCACTTAAAATGAATTAAAGTTAAGATGATGGGACCTTCCCCTATAAATAAAATTGAGACTAGTCTTTATAGGGAAAACTACTATGAACCCCTTCTTCGTCGAAAGTCATAATATGACCCCTTCTACGTTGGGTAAGTAGTGAGTGTTGACCTATTTTTATTTTAACATTATAGTACGAGTAATATCTCGTGATTATGATGGACTAAAGATAGAATTTACAGAAATTTATCGACAAGGAATTCTAAAAGTAGAATTAGCCAAGAGGTTGGCTTATCAATTTACAGAAATTGAGTCTTGGGATCATTTATATAATTCTTAAGGGAGGTCAATTGTATAAATGCACGAGTCATCGCATTAAAAAGTTTTTCATTGGACTCAAAATTAAAACGATGAATACTTATCATATCAATTTTCTTTTTCACAGTTTTTGAATTCGTTATATACAGATATAACTGCTAAATAACAAAATGGCTGGCCATACTGATGACCCAAGCCAAGTGTCACGCTCGGACGTGAGTCCTGGCTTAAGCTTTTCATGGACACTATGAATCAGTCAACGCGACTGAAGAATAACGGGTCCAACTTTGCGGACTGGGAGGCGGCATTACGGAATGCTGCCATTGCTGACGGTAAGCTCAAGTACTTGACTGAGCCACTACCGCCAAACCCAGGCCCCAATGTAGGAGCAAATGAATCACTTGCTTATAGTGATTTCGTAATGGAGGCGGGTGCGATAAAGAACATACTCATCTTGTCAATGGAATCAAATTTGCAAAGACGATTCATTGCCCAAGGTGCAAACAAGATTTTCACCACGCTCTCTAACGAAAGTTCTCGAACGCTACGAGGATCGTTAGCCTATGAGCATTACTGTCGCTTATTTGAGGCGAAACCTCCAGAAGGGCCAGCAGTTAGCCCACAATTCTTGATATGATTCAGAATGTCGAGAAACTGGAGGCACTTGGTTGCAAAATCGATGAGAAGATCGTCATAGACCGCGTTCTTCATTCACTTCATGATGGTTTTGCCCTTTTCAGGGCAAATTACTATATGAATGATATGAAGAAGCGTCTTCATCAGCTCCACTCACTCCTCGTACAGACAGAGAGTGATCTGAAATTGAGTGGGAGTCTGAAACAGGACGTTCTCATGATTGCCAACAAGGGCAAAGGTAAGGGCAAGGCTAAGGCCAACCTAGCTGTAGGGAAGCCGAAATTCAAAAAGCCAGGGCAAGGCAAGAGTGGGCCTGGTGAGACTAGCAGTAGCTCACAAGGCAAGACAAAGAGCAAAGAATACATGGAGTGCCACCATTGCCACAGGACTAGGCATTGGAGGCGGAACTGTCCCGTGTATGCTGAAGACGTAAAAGCAGGCCGCGTCACTCCTGTTGGTACGTCATCTTTTATTCATATGATTGAGATTAACCATGCAAGTTTCGGAACTTGGGTATTAGATACTGGTTGTGGTTCTCATATGTGCAATCATTTGCAGGGCCTAAGAAACATCACAACTCTCGCAAGGGGTGATGTGGACCTGCGAGTGGGGAATGGAGCAAGAGTAGCTGCCGTTTCAGTGGGAACATATGTAATCCAACTCCCGAGTGGATTTGAGGTATTTCTGAATAACTGTTACTATGTACCCAGTTTATCT
>JAIUZE010029855.1:0-13370 GCA_022085475.1 Heliosperma pusillum | reverse complement strand
CCTATTTATAATCATAGGATTACCCACATTAATATTTTTTCAATGTGGGAAAATTCTATTATTTATATGTAATATTTTTAGCACATCTACATTATTTTCCAATGTGGGACAAATAATAGTTATGAATTTAACTTTTATTTAAAGAGTTTCTAAAAATTTGAAAAGTTGATAATATTATTAGGAAAATAATTAATTTAAAAAATATAATCAAAATTTAAGAGTTTAACCATAACTTGGAAAATATATGTATGAATATGATGTTGAAAAGTTGATAATATTAAAATTCAATCTTTATATAATAATATATTTTATATAATATTTAATTAGCCTAATAAAATTATGTGTAAGGTAGTTTTATCAATAAAAAGGTAGTTTTATCAATAAAAAATAAAATAGTGTTTTGAAATAGTTGGAGACTCTCTCGTTGCCTGAAAAAAGCCTCTTTTATATATATACTAGATTTCATGCCCGTGCGATGCACGGGTCTACGATAATGTTTTTTTATAATTTTCCTATAACAATTAACTTATAAAAATAAACTTTTGAAGTTTTAAGACTTTAATAAAATATATTCCATAAAATTATATTGATGTACTGATTCAACTTCTACTTTATTACCAACCTTGTCAGGATCAAAGTTATATTTAATCTATATTATGACCCAAAAAATGATCTAAATTACTTTAGAATTAAGTTCTCTAAGACAATGATGCTTAAGAACTCAAAAGACTCTGGGTTGATCACCCCACCTTATGGTAATTGTCCGATATGAGATAATTCTACCATTTATATGTATTACTATGTAAGTTTTATTAACTTGGATACAAACATTTAAAAGCTCTCTAAGACAATATTTAAGATACTCAAAAAACTTTTGCTTGATATCTAAGTTCTAAGGATACTTCTAATTATAATTATAGGATCACCCCACCTTATTATAATTTTCCGATTTGGGACAATTATACTATTTATACGTAGTATATTTACCACACTTGTATTGTATCTCAATGTGTGACAAATAACTTATTAATAACTACATCATCAAAATTATTACTTATATAATACTTTCCTAAATTTTCTAAATTAAGTTTGATGATGTAAATTTCACTATTGTGGAGATAATAATACAAACTTTTAAGAGTTCATTAAGACAATATATACTTAAAAGACTAATATGAATCCTATTTATAATCATATTTATGATCACTCCACCTCATGATATATTCCGATATGGGATAATTTTACAATTTACACCTTAGTATATATATTTACCACAAATATATTATTTTTTAATGTGGGACTTTTATCACATGAAGCAGTGTATCATCAAAATTACAATTTATGATGCTTTTCTAAGTTAATTTTTAATGATGTAGATTTCACTATTGTGACATTATAATACAATTTTTTAAGAAACTTAAAAAATTGTGGGTTTATACCTAAATTCAAGAATGACTCCTATTTATAATCATAAGATCACCCCATGTTATAGGAATTTTTCGATCTGGGACGACAATTTACTATCTATAGATAATATATTCACCACACACACATTATTATTCAATGTGGGACTAATAACAAACTAAGTAGTACACCATCTTATTCTATATAATATTTATTTCTCAACTGCGCTACTAAACTATTATATTTATATTAGAATAATAAAAAAATATTTGAAGTCATTTATTAAATTTTTAAAGTCATTTATTAACAATATTAAAAAATAGTTTAGAACCATGTTCGATAATCATATTTATGATCACTCCACCTTATGATAATTTTTCGATGTGGGACAATTTTACTACTTATATTATCTTTCAATGTGGGACAACTAATATGCTAAAAATTACACCAAGTATATGTGCAAATAATATGAGTTTCTATACTTTGTATATTTTTTTAACACAAGTCATTAGATATACAAATGTATAAACCATATTGGCGTACTGAGTATGTGATACGCAAAACTACTGAAGATAAATTATATATAAAAATACGTGATTTACGAAATATAATATCCAATGTTACGTCAAAACTAATATATTGACCTTATCATCTTCATATAGGCTCATGACATTTAGTGAGACCTCTTCTTACTTCAATTGTCTAATTGATTACGGAGTAGTTTTTTTTTTCCTCAATTAATCTTACATATAGTGCATGAATCAGGATAACAATGAGCAAATATCAATAATGGAATATGAAGTAAACGCATCCTTTTATACATAGAAGATCAATATACTCCGTACCTTATTTCAATACAAACTCTAGCAAAAAGATTACTATAAAATTCTTATATTATTATCTTTTACGCCGTATTTAATATACTCTATAGTTAAAGCATATAATAATACCACTGATATACATGGTTATGATAGATGTTAGGACGGAGTGTTAGATCTATTATAATCCTTCTCATGTAAAGTCTCCTAATTCAAATACAGTAGCTATAAATTGTAGTAATTTTTATCTAAATACAAATAGTTACTCGTATAAATTAGCATTTACAAATTACAACAGTTGGGATCTCTTTTATTGGATGGTGAAGTACAGAGTAGTATTTTACATTAAATTAGTATTAGTTATCAGATTTGCTTACTATGCAGGATGCAATGAAATACGAAGTATTTGATTTACCAACTCATAGTACCAATGATTCTTATAAAAGTTCGATTGTTGATTTGTTGGAGTCCTATACTCTTACAAAAATTTAAAAACTTTAAAATGTTTTCTTGTCGTACCGTATGTTACTAATTAACAATCTAGATAGCATGTATATCACAACAGTAATACACTATCTCCTAGAGAAATTGATTCCATCTTTCTTTTCATTAGTATCGATCATCTACAATATTACGTAATATCTTTTATTTTCAGTACTTTAAATAAGAAAAATAATTTAAAACTTAATTTTATATAAATTTTATAACCTTGATTTTTGTAAAATAACTTAAATTTTATAATTAAGTCAATATAGTTAATGTAACCACTTAATATGATTAAAATATTAATATTAAATATGTCTTAATTATAAAAAATGGATTTTAAAACTGGAAAAAGAAGGCGTTCGGAGCTATATTAAATATGGTTACTAATGACAATTGACAAATTAGTCTATCATAGCAATTTAACTATCTAAAGATGCAATCAGACCAAGACAATAATTTTACCAAATAAAACAATGGTGTGATGTTGGCAAGGTGTAGATTAGTTGATAATTTCCATCCATGAGTTCCAACAATCATCGTAATTTTTTTCGTACCTGAAATTTCAACACAAACATGCATTATTAGCACAAATGATAACTCTAAACACTAAACACTGGCTAAGATAGAACTTGCTACTTGAACACAATAAGCACGCATACGAAAACAAAAAGAATCATCTAATCTACTTGCACTCAAAAATAAATTACATCTGAAATATTTGTTTGTTCGTGAAGGTTATATATATAGTAACTTTTACCACAAAGTTATTTCAAAATTAGGTGAACTCTATCCTTATCTTATTTTTATTATATTAATTTTAGTCTTCGTGAAATACTATTGATGGATAATAACTCTTAATTAATTTTCTTAATATTAAGTGGTTTATAAAATTTAAGACTCTCAAAAGTCATTCGCAAAAGTTGGAGACTCTATAATCGCTCGAAAAAAGCTTCCTTTAATAATATAGATAGATATTGATTGATTAATTAGCCGGATTGTAAAACATCGACGACGTTTTAGAAAACATCGACGACGTTTTTCATAAAAAAGACGATAATTGCCCTTTTGCTTTCTCTCTCTAAAACAAAACTCTCTCAAATTCAAAACCCCAAACACACTCACCTTACCCTCTCCCACACCCCCACCGCCCCCACCGCCACCACTGCCACCAGTAGGCCGCCGACCCGCCACCCGCCGTCCCCCACCACCGTGCCTGCCGCCCCTGCCGTCCCCAAAAGGTATGTTTTTCTTCTTAATTTTTTTGTTTTGTTTTGTAGATCTAGTTATATTGTTGTAGTTTAATTTGTTAGAATTTGTTTGTTGTTAGTTAGTTTTTGTTTTCAATTAAACTTGTAGTTATTAGGTTGTTATTTGTATGAGATTGTATTGGGTTTGTTTTAATTTGTTTGTTGTTATAAAGTTGTTGTAATTTGTTTTGTGTTAGTTTATAATTATTTCATAGTATGTTTTTTTTGTTCTTGTTAGATTTGTTGTAAAATCAATTTGTTAGTAATTTGTTGTTAGTAGTTTGTTGTTAATAATTTGTATAGATTTGTATGAATAATTGGTATAAAGATAAAAATTATCAAATTTAATTCCGATTTCTTGTTGTTAGTTTGAAATTTGGAGGAAAAAAAAAATTTCCCCCATGGTTGGACAACCAAATCACACGTCCAACCATGGGGGAAAAAAAATTTTCCCCCAAGTTCCACCATGGTGGGACGTGTGGTTTGGTTGTCCTACCATGGTGGGATTAAAATTTCTGGAAATCCACCATGGCTGGACAACCAGATCCAACGTCCCACCATGGTGGAAATTCCAGAATTTTCATCCCACCATGGTGGGACGTGTGATCTAGTTGTCCAGCCATGGTGGGATTTCCAGAATTTAAATCCTACCATGGTTTGAATTTTTTGATTAAAAGTCCGTCCATGGTTAACCCAAATTTTTTTTTTAGTTTGTTAATTAAGTTGATTAATTTAATTATTTCGATGCTAATATGTTTTTGGAATATTATTAAGGCTTATTTGCATGTTTTAATTGTGTAAATGCAGATGGGTGATCGAGGAAAGAGCGTTATGGTTCCCGAAGATCGTACGGTGAACCGTAGAGTCACGGCTTCAAAGCGTCGTATTGTTTTTCGGTGTAGTAGATCTAATCCCGTTAGTAGCGGTATTTCTGACATGGAGAGGTCGGAGGAGGTAGGAGGTAGTGTTCCTCAGATTGTTCATGGTCACGAGGAAGCGGAAGATGATATTGTTGACGAGGGTTTGGTGGACACCGAGTCTGAGGGCGAGGAGGATATTGTTCAGCGGTCCGTACCTTTATCGAGATTGGAGGTACCGTTGTCTCAGAGGTTAGCTCGGGACTCCTTTGGTCGCTATTCTAGGTTGGATGATGGTTCGCAGAGGGAGCCGCGGAAGAAGCCGCGCAGCGATAGTGATTGGCTCCTTAGAGACCCAGTTTCTGGTGGGCCCCGTAACATATCGGTGTTACGCAGTTTTGGGGGGCATGTGGCATATAGTAGTTGGATTGAGACCGAGGAGGCTAGGTCCTTTATTAAGTGTTACGAGAGGCTGAGTTATGTGGATGGGTTAGGGAGCATGGAGGTGCCGGTTGATGTTGTTAGGAGGTTTCAGCTGACTGGGTTGACTGGGTTGACGATGTGCTGCACGACAGCTTTGGATGAGAACCTTCTTAGTGCTTTCATAGAGAGGTGGCAGCCGGATACCAACACTTTTCATATGCCTTTCGGGGAGATCACTATTACTCTTCACGATGTGGAGGAGATTCTTGGGATCCGGCCTACTGGTACGAGGGTGTTTGTTCGAGGTACCTCCGTTGCCGGTTCTTCGAGGGAGGAGGCGGGGTTGAAGAGGGCCGTGGCAGGTTTTTTTGGCAAACCTCCCGGAGAGGTGGCACCACCGTTATATAAGGGTGGTGGCTTGTTGGTGTCAGCTTTGAGGGCTCATATCAAGGAAGGGACTGAGCATGACTCCCTACGTGCTTATTTGATATTGTTGTTGGGACAGACTTTGTTTGTGGACAAGTCTGGTGATAGGGTGTCAGCTCAGTTGTTACCCTTACTTGATGATCTGGAGCAGGTTGGAGAGTATGCTTGGGGTGCCGCTTGTTTGGCATATCTGTACCGGCAGCTAGGCATGGCATCGCGACGGGAGGCTCGCGGTGTTAGTGGGTGTCTGCCCTTATTGCAGGCATGGATTTACGAGTACTTCCCCCAGTGTCGGCCACACGGGGGAGATTATTTGGAGGGCAGGCCACGGGTGGATGCTTGGAGGCACGTTCCTCGGTTTAAGGGCGACATTGACCATTTTCAGATGTGGCGTGTTAGGTTGGACGGGTTTACCAGGGAGCAGGTTAGATGGACGCCTTATTGGACGCGTATGCCGAGTTCTGCGAGATATTCTCGCTATTCCGGCTATATTCGATATCAGTCCATTGTTGAGCCGTACCAGCCTGATCGTTGTATGCGCCAGTTTGGGTACATTCAGACTATCCCGATGCCTATGCCTATCCCATGTACCGAGTACCGTCCAGCAAAGAACGGTTATAATGTGGAGTTTGGTCGGGAGCCCGATACGATGTGGGGCCACGAGACTTCCTTGGTGAACTTCAAGAGTCGGTCTCGACGAGCTACGATGCCTTTCGAGGTATCTCGAGACTATGAGAGATGGTACGATGATATTTCTCACCGATTCTATTTTCCACCATCGGACCGTCTTCATTTTATGCGTCCACCTTTCCACGCTGAGCCAGAGGTAGCCGTTGCACTTAGTAGGCAGTTCTCAGAAGTCTATCGTTTACCTACTCCGGAGATGCAGCAGCAGCAGTTGGATATTTTGTTTAGTCAGATGAGCATGTACTACGATACCCATGATCAGGGTAACTAGTACCGGATATTTATGCATTGTATTTGTTTTCTTCGGTTTTATGTAGTATTGACTTAACTTTTATTTAATTAGTTATTTGTTTTTATTGGTTTGTTGATTTATTTACTTTTATTTATATTATTGTTGTATTGGCCACAACATGAAAACCCTAAAATTTTGTCTATTTAAACCCTTTACCCAACAATTTATTTCCACACAACTCACTATCTTCTCTCTACTCTTAAAATATATTACTCCTCTTATACTACACTTTAATCATGGTGATGACTTATCATGG
Organism: Heliosperma pusillum; assembly: GCA_022085475.1. Lineage (NCBI taxonomy): Eukaryota > Viridiplantae > Streptophyta > Magnoliopsida > Caryophyllales > Caryophyllaceae > Heliosperma > Heliosperma pusillum. The sequence continues at coordinate 6,474 of JAIUZE010029855.1, read as the reverse complement.
TGATGACTAACATTCGAGTATTGTCAACGTCAACTATATTTAACCAAAAATTAACGTAAATTAAAAAAAACAAACATTACATAAATATTCATCAAAAGTACAATTAAATTTTGACTCCATTAATAAAGTGCTTAACCGAAACTCAATTTCCGTGCAACTTCTTCATCGGTGCTTTCATTTCTACGTCTTCGACTTCTTCCCGTGGCGGATCCGATGCAAGCGTTCCAGTTCTCGATATTTCTCTGGTACAAAGTTTCGAGATGACTGACACTTTCGTGTCTATAAGTCCGCCAAGCGGGAGCTAGTGGTGGCATGGCCACATCATCTTGCGGCCCTCTTGAATGCAACCGCATCCAATGATTGTGGTAGTTTACAATCCACATAACACCAAAGGGTTTTTGACCTGGAACCAAAGCCCTAAGTGGTAAAATTGTCTCACAACTACCACCCCAAATTTTCTCACCATTGTCGCGACGGAAATGACCGATAACACATATAGTCCAGTTGAAGGTGGTTGCAAACACAAGTAAGTGGTCGGAACACATCCAATGCTCCGTACCGCATGGGATCTCAAGATAGAACTCGGTACGCCTCAATGTAATCTCAAAGCCTGTCAAACCAGTCCTAGAGGATGGATGAGTACCGAACAGGTTCTTATAGACGTCGTCGCTCCTAATCTCTCGGGCACACCACATCCTCATCTGAAGGTAGTCGCCCTCTTGCCCCCGTTGGGCATGTGATATAACCCGGTAACCACAGTGACCATCGTCACCGACATCTACCCAACCATCGAACTGGCCCCAAAGCACCTCCGGTACCCCGTATCGTTTAGACCAAGTTGAGAAAAGGCCAACGGTGTAGTTTCTTTCTAACGGAGCGTTTGGTGGTCCTGGAGGAAAGTCCCCAAATAAGTGAGTACGAGCAGTAGATCCATCGGTGCTAGGTGTCCCATATTTCCTTTGACTATGCTCGAAAGACGACTTGTTCCTAGTCGTGGATTTTTTTGGACGGCCTTTCGGGTTCTCATTAATAGGAGGTGGCAAAACGTCCTCGTCCTCCGGATGTAAGGCGTCACGCATCTTCTCGGCTACCAACCTACGACGAACCGGGTCACTGTTTCTAGCTTCCACTACTAACCCATCAAACTCATCATCATCGGTTCTCGGCATTTGATCAACACTATCAAATACCAAGGTCTTCCAAAAAACATGAACATCATCAACATGGACCCTCCTACCTCTCCTACTCAAATAAACCAATTTGCATGCACAAGGTAGGCCATGAGTTGTCTCAAGCACATGTCCACATCCCTCCTCTAACCCAACACCAAGACCAAGCCCTCTCTGAAGCTCCTCCTCCATTATTCCTATTGCCTTCGTCGACACGACCCCTAGCAACAATGAGAACAAACGACTAGTTATACGAGGCCGACTCCTTGAATCCTCAAGTGACTTTCTAATCTCCGAGTGTTGACTATCAAGCATGTCATTCATCTTCGACCACATACTATCAAGTGTCAAATTTGCACTTTTCAACCATGACTTAAGTAGAGAATGAGCCGACTCGACACGGGAAGTAGACGTGTTACCGAAATGTAGTACATCGTTTGTATAACATCGCACAAACTTCTCCTTGTGCATCGCCCAAGTGCTCAAAACATATCTCCCTAAGGGACCCCACTTTACACGAAAAGACTCCAATGCTTTTTCATACTCTTCCACGGTTAATGCATCAATAACCCGTACCCACCCGCTTCTGGATTATAGTAGACAAGATCTCTATACCACTCGGTCTTGTAGATGTTCAGGGTTTTGGCATTGATGGCGCGGTTCACGTGCCACCGACACAATAAATGACTAGAACCGGGAAACACCTCCCTAAGAGCGGCGATCAAACCCAACTCCCGGTCGGTGACGAAGACGGTAGGGGAAACAAAGACAGGTGCAAGAATGTCCGACAACCGCCTCAAAATCCACGTGTAGGAATCCTCGGACTCCGTAGAAACAAGTGCACAACCAATTAGGAACGAATTCCCGGTCGGGGTAACACCAACAATCTCAACCAGTGGATTCTTATAGGTGTTTGTCTTGTAAGTAGAATCAATGAGCACAACATAATGATAGGCTCGGAAAAGCTGCACGGCTACGGGATGTGCCATGAATATATGAGAGATCTGTCGTGTCTCCGGATCACTCAAATGCCACATCAAATAATGTGCTTCTACCGCAAGAGCAAACATTTGTTGAGCCGTGTTCCTTCCACCCCTAAATTCCCGCCTCAGTTTCTTCGTCTCGTTATATATTTGATTATTTGACGGTTGAGGTTTACCCGGCGTTCTTTGGTGAAGAGCGTTCTTGATGTCTTTTGGAAGCACACCGGCCTTAACCTGTTGCCTCACATACGCTTTCTCCTCGTCATCCAAAGCCGCAAAATGACGATCACCATCCTTGTACACCACTTCCTCGTGATTGTGAAACCCTTTACCCTCGGCGGTGATTATGTTCCAAACTGCACCGCTATCGTCACCTTGCCGAGGGTAGTTCTGCACGGCTCGGATACGGAAAGTGCATCCACACTTATTCGACCCACGACGCTTCTCAGGATTATCAATTGGAGGAGGTCTACCATACCTTGAACATCGAAAGTAAGATGCCAACAACCCGTCTTTTCTTCTGTTTTTTGCCCCATTATTTGCTTTAACCAAAGCAAAACCATGATCCATTGCAATCCTACTCGCCCAATTAAAGGCATCATCGCGGGTAACAAAACCTAACGTCGTTTCAAAAAACGGATTGTAATCGGTGTTATTATTCCCAAATTCCTCAAACGAGTCCTGTTCAATGCAAATACGTCGCTAATTAGGCATTAAATAATTAATATATATTAGTAAAACATGATCTACATACGTAAAATGTTATTAATCATGACTATAAAAAAACGATATCATCTCACCATGGTCAGATGAAGAACTGGATGTCATAAACCATGGTCAGACCTCCATTTCACACGTCTGACCATGGTGGGACTTGTGAACTGGAGGTCTGACCATGGTCAGACATCCATTTCACACGTCCCACCATGGTCAGACGTGTGAAATGGAGGTCTGACCATGGCCAGACATCCATTTCACACGTCTGACCATGGTGGGACGTGTGAAATGGATGTCCGACCATGGTCAGACCTCCATTTCACACGTCCCACCATGGTCAGACGTGTGAAATGGATGTCTGGCCATGGTCCATGACATCCAGTTCTTCATCTAACCATGGTATTTTTTCCTAATTATTTTTTAAAAACCGCAATTGAATTTTAACTAACTAAGACGTTACGTAAATCAATTAAGTTAGATAAGTATAAACAAACAATTAACGGATTCCGGGAAAAAAAAAATTAACAAACGTAAAATTTGATTCATATGTGAACATACCGAAGAGTGTTCGTCCCCCATGATAAGCGATTTAGGAAAATTGTTGTTGTTGGATTTAGTCAAATTGTTGTTCTTGTACGATTTTAATTTTTTTAGTTGAATTTAGTTGTTTTGATTTTTAGAGAATTAGAGAAGAGAGAGATAAGAGAGATAGAGAGTATAATTCATTAAGGGCATTATCGTCTTTTTTATGAAAAACGTCGTCGATGTTTCCTAAAACGTCGTCGATGTTTACCAGGCGCCTTAATTAGTTGGAGATAAATCACCAATGAGAAGTAGGGTTTAGAAGAGCTAATTTTCCTTTTCAACGTTTCCAAAAGTAAATCAAAAATGTCTTAATTTAGTTGTTAAGACGGACATATTGTGGACAATAGGTTACAGGTTCAAATCCCCTCTCTCCTCGGAAGTACTAGAATTTGTAATGTCCAAGACGATATAAAAACCAAGTGTATGTAGCTCGCAGTCGATCGGTCTAATCCTTAATTAGGTTCCTCGTATTAATTAATTATACACATTGGACAAATCAAGGTGAGTAACTTTTCTCTTCCAGCTGCAGTTAGGTGGACCGTGGACGAGATTTAATTCTTCATTTATAACGGCATATTTTGCTCCCTTGTACTCCCCCGTCCCGGTCATTTGTTTGCCTTTGAATTTGGCACAAAGACCAAGAAAACCCCTCTAATGACTCATTTACCCTTGTACAAGTTGCTGGAGCCAAAGTTGTGCACGGGACCAAATTAAATTGAACAGGATGTGAATTTTGTTGGGGACCACCAAATTTGAGAGTTTGAATTAATGTTGGGGACCACCAAATTAACTGAGCAGGAATGCAACCAAAATTACTGCCAAAATGAAATTTTGGTGTAAATGAAATTTTTGGAGCGAAGTTTTCCCTCCAAAGTCAGAATTACTGCCAAAATTAGATTATACATCTCAAAATCTAGAGCTAAGTTGCTCATCAAACGAAAAAAATGAAGAAACTTTTCAATTGAAGAACCCCTTCAAATCAAAAGTCTTAGTTACCTAAATATCAATACAAACTGATTTATCAAGCTCCTGTAAAAAAAGTAATCTCAATTTTCCAAAAAAAAAAATTACAAAGATAATATTCAATGGGACCCTCCGCTCAAACTTCTTCATTCACTGGCTTGAGCGATTTCAATGAAACTTCATCTTTCTCCACCTCAAATGAAGCTTCTGCTTCATCATTCACCGCTTCATCAGAGGACCTTAGACCGGTAACCAGTTTACCTAAATACTCAAGAATGACAAATGAAAATAGAAGACGAATTGCACAAATTTTACTGCTCAACTACTCAAACGGCAAGCTTAAACATGGATTGCTAAAGAGACTAAGGGATGAGTACAATATCTCCAAAACAACGATGACCAAATACTGGAAAATAGTTCATGAGCAAATTAAAGCTGGGATGTTGGTTAATGTGGACAGAACTTATAAGGGGAGTAAAAAGAGAGTTATCATCGACTTGGAAAAGGTAAGACACATTCCTTTACATAAAAGAACAAGTGTTAGAAGCCTTGCATTTGCTATGAATCTTCACCCTTCAACAGTTCATCGGCTAGTTCAAAAAGGGAAAATTCGAAGTCATTCAAATGCTATAAAACCAGCTCTGACAGATAAGAATATGATAAACAGAATGCAATGGGTATTAGATAACATCAACATGTCTAGTTTGCGTGTCGGCATTTTGACTTTTGAGGACATGTACAATGTTGTTCATATAGACGAAAAGTGGTTTTACATGACTAGAAGTTCACAGAAATACTATCTCCTATCAGATGAACCGGAGCCACATAGAACATGCAAGTCTAAAAGGTTTATTACCAAAATAATGTTTATGGGAGCAGTGGCCAGACCGAGAATTTCAAGCGATGGAACTGTGGATTTTGATGGGAAAATTGGTATTTTCCCATTTAGTGCCATCGTTCCAGCAAAGAGAACAAGTAAAAATAGGAGTAAGGGAACACTTGAACAACGACCCATTGATAGGATCACCAAAACAGTCATAAAACAATGCATCTTGGAAAAAGTTCTACCATCAATAAAGTTAAAGTTTCACGATAGGAAAGGCGAGAAAATTTTCATTCAACAAGATAATGCAAGGCCTCATATATCCACTAGAGATCCAGATTTTGTTAAAGCTGCAACACAAGATGGGTGGAACATTGAGCTAATTTGTCAACCACCAAACAGCCCTGATTTAAATGTCCTAGATCTAGGTCATTTTAGGACTATCCAAACCATTCAACATGAAAAAGCACCTAAAACTGTATGTCAACTAGTAACTGCAGTAGTGAAGTCTTATGAGGAAATTAAGCCGGAGACATTGAACTTTACATGGTTATCCCTTCAATATTGTATGAATGAAGTGCTTAGGTTAAAGGGTAACAACTACTACAAACTTCCTCACGTAGGGAAATTAAGGTTGCAAAGACTGAATTTGTTACCAGAATGTGTTGAACCGAAACCAATGTATGTGGCTGAAGCACTGGTATTAGTATCAAGACATGCACGAGGGGTGAATGCACAAGGGCATGGGTTGAATGCACATGGAGGTCAAGGGCTGAATGGACAAGGCCTTTGGCTGAATGCACATGGAGGTCAGGGGCTGAATGGACAAGGGCAGGGGCTGAATGCACATGGAGGTCAGGGGTTGAATGAACAGGGACATAATGCATGTGGACAGGATGCAGTGGACCAAGATGTCGAGGAGCAAGTAAGTTGCAGTGGACCAAGTTGTAGAGGAGCAAGATGCGGGACATAATGCATAGGATGCATGCACACGAGTCAAATGCATATTCGCAAAAGGCATGGAAATTAGTATATGTTTTGTAAGATGTACTCTTTTATATTTAAATGCATATCATTTCGACAATCTATTCCTTCTGCAGCTTTGAATTTTATTAATCCAATTTCTCGTGTGTTCTTTAATGATGCATAACAAACAGATCAAATCAAAGCATGGAAACACACACACACACAAAGATCAAATCAGACAAACACCGTCATAATCAAATACTCCAAC
>JAIUZE010029850.1:0-11339 GCA_022085475.1 Heliosperma pusillum | reverse complement strand
CAAGCTACTCATTTAGAATTAGAATGGTCAAGACGCCATATACTCATGATTCTCTATGGGTACTTAGTCAACACGACACCAACCATATAATCAAACAGTCACGGGAAAAAAACATCCTATCATGTGACTAATTGCATATGAATCATAATCAATTATCATATCGCCTCATATCTACTAAGGCTAATTCATTAATTAAATACAACCTTACTTGAAGACAAATCCCCGACCCGAGTCCCGCGACGGGGCATCAGTCAAAACGGGGCTGACTAGATCGTAGTTTGACCAAACCCGTTTGGTCAAACCGGCTAGAAACAGAGTCTTTATCACTGAGACATTAAAATCAACATATTCATTACATGTTATTTTAATAAAACTTCTAACATGTGAATTAGATTATATTATACCCAAAACCCCGTTTGACTTAAAGGATATCAAATTAAACTACGATCTCGTATTTATAATTTCTAACATGTGAGAAATAATAATTTTATGAAAACCTTTTTAATTAAATATTTTACTTATTAATATTTCCCACTTGCTAAATATTACAAAACACGATAAAAAATGACGATAACTCAAAAACCGACACGAGTCCCAAGGTGGGACCCACGGCTGAATTGGGCCGGACCCACATGGGCCTGTTTTGGGCCCCACGGCTGTTTTGGCTGAAAAATGGCAGATTTTTACAACTTTCATTAAAACCGTTTCCTAAAAATTCCCGCATGCTTTAACGTATTTAAAACCCGTCAAAACAACAACCAATCAAGCAAACATCGACACAACCCAAAGACCAAAACCCGGACCCACCTTGACCAACCCAGACCGGGTCTGAACCGGCCTGGACCGGTCTGGTTTGGACCCGGTTCAGCCCCTTCCCCACGGTTCACCATCAAACACCACCAAAATCATTTCCAACTTGTTTTAATCGTCAAACAACCATTTTAACATCCATCCTTACAAAAATCATTATTATTAAAAATCATCAAAATTTGTCAAGAACACTAAAACAATCATAAAAATCATAACTTAGTAAAAATCATTAAAATTCTTCAAGAACACAAAACTTGTTAAAATTTCATAAACAACATAAAAATCATAACTTAGTAAAAATCATTTAAAATTCTTCAAGAACACTAAATTTGTTAAAAGTTCATAAACAACATAAAAATCATAACTTATGAAAAACCATAAAAATTCATCAAGAACAATAAATCAATATAAAAATTCACTACAACTTAAAAATCATCAAGAACACTAAATCATCATAAAAATTCATACAACATAAAATCATCAAAAATCATCAAACATCACAAAAATTCCATACAACATAAAAATCATAAAACAACATAATAATTACTACTTAACATATTACTAACTAAAAATCCATAAATCATAAAACATGAACCAAAAAATAAAGATGAACCAAAATCCAAATAAATCAAATTAAAGGCTATGTTACTAACTTAACTCTTAAATACTATAACATGAGCCAAAACTAAAGACTACAAAAACAAACTAAGGCTATGTGACATTAATTCGTCGAGTAAATCGGAAATGTTACCTTAGCTAGCAAAATCCACTTAGCACAAAATATAAGAAAATATAAATAAGAAAACCCTTCTACTAGTATTCACCCAAAATATAAGAGTCCCCAAATTCGTCTTCAAACTCTTCCCCTATAAGAAATAACAAGAAAAACAATTATTAGAACTTAAACTAAATTTTACATAATTAAATGATGAAAACGATCTTGACGGAATTGAAAATAAACCGTACTAGAAGATGAGGAGCGAAGAGGAGAGTCTAGAAATATAAATTAGGAAGGATTTAATGAAGAAATGAAGGATTTATGGAGGTTTTGCTCAAGAACGATGAAGAACTAAAGATGAACGATGAAGAACGCGAAGAACGATTAAATAAAGTGAGGTTTTGATCTTATTTTGATTTGTTGTAAAATGAAAAGTTGTTTGTGAGTCATATGGGGAGTGTGGGTGTCGTGTGTTTATAGACACATAAAGGTGTCGAGTTTTGACATTGTTGTTCCGTAATTGACTCGCGTTTAATAATTGTTTTACGGTAAACGATTAAATATAATTAACGATAAAGTTAATTACAAGATATTATGATATTAAAATGAAAAAATAATGAAAATATCAAGGCTTAAGAGTGGGTAAGTGTGCCGTGTAGAATTGTGATTGTCGGGTCTGATTTCGAGCGTTTTGCGTAATTTTCGTTAATTGATCGATAAAGCGAATAGTGATCTAGATATTATGATATTGTAATCAAAAGTAATCAAAATAGCAAGGCTATTAGAGGACTTTAAGGAGCCGTGTGGTTTGAGGTGATTCGGGTCTGTTTTTGCTCGATTTGCGTAATCTCCGTTGACGGATCGATAAAGTAACAAATATCTAAGATATTTGTATTATTTTAATCGAATCAATTAAAATATCCAATCGTGAGTGGAAAACGATGACAGGGCCGCGTGACTCATGCCAAAGTCGAGTTTCGATTTTGTTGCGCGCTTTACGATGCGTCGGGAATAGTTAAATGACGTTCGGTTAGAAACCGTAAAAGTTATTCTTTAAATTCCAAATAAATTCAAAATAATTATATTAAATTATGATAAATCATAATAAATATAAATCAAAATAAATCAAAAATATAATTTTTTTTAAATAAAATTTCGGTCTTCAAAATTATGAGACGAGTCGGGAAAAGTCAACGGAAGTCAAAGTTGACTGAAAAGTCGAGAAAAGTCGAAGATGACTTAAAAGTCAAGAAAAGTTTAGGACGACTGAAAAGTCAAGAAAAGTCAATGACGACTTTCAAAAAGTCAAGAAAAGTCAAAGACGACTTAAAAGTCAAGAAAAGTCAAAGATGACTAAAAACGGTTTTCTTTTCTGAAATCTCTCAAAAATTCCAAATACGAACGCGGGAATTTCACAAATACGACTAGAACAAATTCCTATATTAAAAACTTAAGTTCTACTGAAAAGTATCCATAAGCTATTGCTTAAGCAAATGGGTAAATTTTCGGGTTTTGTTACGTTGTCCCTGGATGAAACACCTCTAGACGTTGTTTAGCTAGTTGCTAATTACTTGGTCTTTTGTTAACACTTTGAGAGACTACGTCTCTTGTGGTATTCTTATTTAGTTTGTAATATTTTGACACTCCTTATCATTTTTCTATCTTGCATGTATAAAGGTTTTTAAAATACCATATTTTCCGCTATATAATTCACATGCTTGTATGTTTTATATTTCCGCATTCGCGAGGGTTGTCACATAGAGATCTCATATAATGCTCTATATAAAGAGCCTTTTGCTGTAAAAAGAACTCAGAATGCTCGAATGAAAAAACCAGAGTTCTTACTCTATCAATTGTTAACCTGTGCAAGTCTTGGTTAGCTCAAAACATTTAACAAACTTGTGATAGTCTTAGTTTGTTGGCCTAAGCTTGAGTCATTCACTTGTGCTAGTCTTAGTGGGTGAGTTTTGCTTAGGATTCACTGCATTTGGGACTGTCTGTGCTTGCCTTGACAGTTTTGAATACAGGGTTTTCTATCTTGTTTAGTTGTTTACTTTGTGTGTCTTCTAATCCTGCTATAACCCCTAGTTTGGTGTATCAAATTGGTCATCAGAGTTTAGGTTTATTTTACTGTGAGTTCATTTAACCAAACTACATTTAAAAATATAAAAAATAACCCAATGAGTGAAGAGAGATTAGCAGGAATGGAAGCAAGGATGGAGGACCTGGCTGGGGTTGTAACCACCCTAACAAGAGCCTTGGATCAGGTCTTAGGCAACCACATTCTTGTTGGAGGAAGAGGCAGGGGTCGAGGGAGAGGCCAGGGTCCACCAGAAGAGAAGCCTTCAGACTCAGATCAATCCACCAGGAGTAGAGCTTCAGCCCATGGCCTTACTGATAAACACCTCAAAGTAGATATTCCTGAGTTTTCTGGTAGCTTAAACCCTGATGATTTGTTATAATGGCTTTGGGATATAGAGAGAGTCTTTGAATATAAAGGTTACAATGATGCTAAGGCCTTTAAAGTAGCTATTCTGAAACTGAAAGGGTATGCTTCCCTGTGGTATGAGACTATGAAGAGTCTAAGGGCTAGGGAGGGTAAGGTGAGAGTCCTAGACCTTTAATTAGACTCCTCTAATTAGTTCATTAAATTACATTAAGTTAATGATTTAGGATCTAGTTATCATGCATGCAAATATAAAAGCATAAATATAAAGATAAGATGAAATTTCCTTACAATGGAAATTTTCGGCCAATATGGGGCACAATAAGAACTACTTCTTATTTTTCTTGAGCATGTATTTAGTGGATGATCCTCCATAAAATAACCTCCAAAGTAGAAGGTCTCCTTTTAGTTGCACCCAAGATTAAACCCAAATAATCTGACCTTATTATTAACTAGATAATAAGTAAAACAAAATACTACTAATATTATTGTATTACTACACTAGTAATATGTAGAGAATATTAGTGTATAAGAGAGTTTAGAGAGAAGTTGAGTTTTGAAAGAGAAGTGAAAAATAAGCAAAACGAAGTAGTACCAAAAATGAACAACTTTTGTTCAATTTAAGGCCAAAATGGCCGGCACTCATGAGCACCAAGAAGGCTCCATTTTGCTCATTTTATTCTTTGTGTATGATGGTAGAGTGTAGGTAATGTATTGATGATTAAAGCATGAAAGTCATGTCACAATCAAAATGGAGTATTGTGTAAGAAAAGAACAATGATCATTCTCTTCTTCACATGTCATGACCGGCCATCATATGTCCATTATGGACCATTTTGATTTTTGATATTTGTCCCACAAATACTTATTAATCATATGCTTAATTATCTTATATAATTAAGTGTCAATTTGATCATATAACAATTATATGACTCAAATTAATCAATAATATATACTTAACTTTTAAGTAATATTTTACCATTATATCAATATATAATGGGTCCCACAATGCCCAGTTAATTTATTTTACAACTCCTTGTAAATATAATTAACTAATTACCTCTACCTCAAAAATATATGCATAACCTCAACTAATTTAATGAATTAACGATTAATCACTAAATTAAATCTTATTTAATCGTATTAAAATAAGAAGTAAAATTTATTCAGTCAGTTATCGTATAATTGACTAATAAACTTAAGTGGAATGAGTTCCTAACTCAATTTCCAATAAACAACTCTCGTAACTAAACGTACATATCAAATATATGTAATGCCCTAATTAAACTGTATCGTATACAAATAATTAGTATTCTATTTGGGTCTCATCCTATAGGTGTGACCTAAAAGGGATCAGTTGATTACCGCCGTCATACGACAATAACGTCAAACTCTAGTCAGCCAAGCGTTACCGATTTACGTTAATCAACTGACGTGGAGTATCAAAATATACTAATCATGCCACGTATATTCCAAATGAGATTTATTATATAAATGCAATATTGTGGAGGACACTTACTCCAACAATCTCCCACTGTCCCGATCCAAGTTGTGCATGTAGCAACCCTATTGCGGAAGGACTTCCTACTCCAAACAAATATCTCCCAACCTTGTCTGAAAAGGTGTGTGCCTACCGATTCTCTTGTCTCTTTTGTATCACATCCTCCCACTAATTACAAGGTGTCTTACAGGTCGCAACTTGCAATTGAATTATAAATAGGCGTGGTTTTCTCGACTGGGGAGAGAGTAATTGTCTGAACGGAAAAAATTCTACCAGAGATCTCTTCCGAGGAGGCCACGCAATTTCCAGGTAATACTCCTCGAGGGGCCCGAAGTGTTGAATACCAATGTGGGTGACAATCATGTGACCCATCTACACTGTATGATGCAGATCAACATAACCCAGAAGATGTCCATCGGCCTCCTTTCACGGCACGACCTAGGACAAAAACCAAAGTCAATCGGAAACTACACCGACTCAGGTAAATGGTCGCCAGTCTAAAGAATTGACTCATAGGAATAAAATAGAAATCCTTGCCACGACCAGGCTTCAACAGTTTTGATAAGGGACTCTATTATGGTCACTGCCCGACAGAGTGTCTCAACAGTCTGTCTATGTAAACGACCAGTCATCTCCATGACCCCATGGTGCTGAACCAACCATCGATCGACTTACAATCTAGTCACTTCGAGACGTCACCTCAAATGAGTGACTAAGGACAAAACACTAAGTTCATCCTGTTCACTTGAATTGGGTTCAACCTTTCTTTCAACCAATTCGGATAAACAAAGTATTAAAATTTAGTCAAACTAAATAAAGGAGTTTTTAATGAAACTCTAACAATGAATGCGATTATCTAATATGTTGAAAAATTGATACGTTATCAATAATTTCATATTTCATAATCTCTAGCAATTCAGGTACATATTTCAATCCCATTGAAACGACATGACTATCATGTTCAGCCTGCAAAAGGCATGACTAATGGATTAGCAATACTTGCATCTTTCCCACCGTTCTGATTGCTATTTCTCTTTGTCTACGTAATCTCATATTACATAAAACTTTCTGAGTACATGTCTAGGTTAGAATCTAGAATTAGGACTCTTGGCCTAAAGGTAGCTCCCATTGTTTTACCAGTATAATGGGATAGGATATACAACTATAAGAACTATTTCTAGTCCCTCCAATACTGTCGAATCCAAGCTACTTTCATATGCATCATCATATGACGCAATGTACTCCATTTCCGTTGTGAAATCCGCAATGATAAACTGCCTGGAACACTTCCAGCGGATACATGACATTTATATTTGAAAATGCCACTCCTACTTGGAACCTTTCCAATAGTCTTTTATGCTTAGAACTCTTCCAACAGATAAATCTTCTATAAAACACAGCCAGTTCGTGATTTCAAATCACTTTGATCAGTTTGGAAACTGAACTCTGTGTAAACTCTTACAACTCACTATAAACTCCAAACATATGGAACATATCTTTAGTCCTTCACAAGTACTTAAGAATGTTCTTTATGGCTATCAAGTGACTCTCACTTGGATTTGATTGCAAACGACTTGTCATGCTCAAAGCATGCGAAATGTCGGATTGAGTATACATCACAGCGTATATAATTGATCTCGCAGCGGAAGCAAAAAGGAATCAATTTATCATGTGTTCAACTTCCTTGAACTAATCAAAGATCTTATCAATATAAGAATTTTGACTCAACGCTAATATCCTTTTAGATTTATCTTCATAAATCCAGATATCTAAAAGATGTATTCTACTTCTCCAAAATATTCCATTATCTAAAATGATCAATATGTCTCCACATATAAGACTGATGCACACCACATTACTCCCACTAAACTTCATGTATAAACATAATTCCTCGAGATATCGAGAAATATTTTGCAACATGATTGACACACTAATTCCAACTCTTTTGTGCTTACTTAAGACATACTCTTAAGCTTGCAAATTAACTTAGGATACTTAGGATCTACGAACCCACAGGTGAATATAAAATATACTACCTCTTCTAGAATCGTATTCAAGAAGGTGGTTCTTGAGATCCAGTTGACATCATACTATTATGATATACTGTAATCGCTAAGTATATTCGAATGGATCGAAGAAATAAGGTTGGTGCAAACCTCTTTGCCTACCAATTTATCTTTTGAAACATTTTAATGTTCATCCATGCAAATTTCGATCTTAAAAATCAATTTACATTGAAGAGGTCGTACTTCTTCAAGTAAAATTTACCAGGTCACATACCTGACCATCATGCATGGAGTCCATTGCGAATCACATGACTCTAAGCCATAGCAAGAAGTTAGGACTAGAAACAGTCTTTTATAAGTCACAGATTAGAATTCATCGCTATAAAGAAGTGATAAAATTCCACTTGACCTCTTATGTTCCGAACAAACAACTGTGGGAATATATCCGTATACATCCCTTTAATCTTCCAGGATTATAATGAAATTACGATTTATATGATTAACAGGTCATAAACGAAATTGCATAAAAAACAAAGGGATTAGGAATAACCTTTAGTCCTCGTAAATACGGCCTAAGAACAGATATCAAAACAGATATCCTCCTAATCGTCTCACCCAAGATTGATCGAGATATGCCCTTGTAATTGCTAGAAAAACTAGAGAGAAAAGAGTCTGTATCTTTTTTTTTTTTTTTTTTGAGATGTCAAATTGATGATGAATAATTCGAGCGTTAGAATGAGTAAAATCTTCCATATACTCCCTAGGTCACGGCACACTTGGAGAAAAATAAGGGTTATTTTTTCTCTTATTTTGTTACCATTTTGACCAAAATTCCAAGGAGTAATCTAGACTCTTTTTCGGTTATATTCGCTTCCATTTAATATAATGTTATACATATTATATTTGTCTAATATGTTGTCATATATTAATAAGGTCCATTACAACATTTTGCAGTGGATATATTAACATAATAATTATTATGACAATCGTATAATATATACTTCAATTATAAATATCGGTATATTTATAATCCCGCTAATTAAATATAACGGTTTATGTTTAATTACGAATTAACATTTTAATTCGTTTAAGCTCACATTATATACTATAACTAAATATAACATTTTATATTTAATTACGAATTACAGTTAATTCGTCTTAGCTAACATTATTTAATCGTTATTAAATAATTATATCATCATCACATTGACTAACCTTTTAGTCAAAAACACTGACTAACCTTTTAGTCATTTAATAAGGCATCAATATGATTATTTTTCTCAAATAATCACATCTCTCAATCACATCCTTTAGGTGTGACTTTTAGGGACCAGTTGATCACCGCCATCTGTATGACAATAACGTCAAACTTATCTAGCAAGCCAACCGTTATCGATAAACGTTAATCAACTGATTACAATACAAGTATACCCTGTGAACCTATAGAGATTTATTTATGTTATTGCACTAACTGTGGAGGACACTGGCTCCAACAATCTCCCACTTGTCCGTACAAGTGTATGTGCGATAACCGATTCTCATATCCATAATAAATTTCTCCCACTCAATGTAAACCAATTTGCAAAGTCCGTATTCACAAAGGTCGTAGTTTACAAGTGATCAGTATCAAGAGTGGTTTCCCCGACTAGAGAGTAACTTAACTGATAAACGAATCTTCATTCGAGCATGGCCATGCATTTCAGTTACAGCTCCTCGAGTGGCCCTGAGAAATATCATATCCTGATAAAGGTGGGATATTTTCTTCAACTCGAATCTTGCAGATACAAGCGCAGTATGAAATGACCCAGTGAAAATCTACTTAGCCTCCTGTTACGGTCGACCATGAGAAAGAAACCAAAGTCACCCAAAAACTGCCTTTATCTCAAGATACAGTCGATAGTCAAAAGAATCGACTCTAGGAACACTATGGATGTCCTATCCACGACCTGACACCTAATGTTTTGAAACATTTAGGACTCCATAACGTCGTCACAAAATGTCCTGCGCAATATCATTATAATCCGCATCTGTGATCGATCAGTCAACTGTTTGACTTATGGCTCGTTGAACCCACCATCAATCGACTTCACAGAATAATTGCCAGAGTTATCAGCTCATGTAGGCGATTACGGACCAAAACAAAATATAATGTAATTCAGTTCACTTTGTGGTGTTCAATGTTGTCAGTACAACCCACATGAAAAACAAAATATAAAACAAAACGATGATTTCATAGATAGTTTTTATGAAAAAGATACAGGTGTCTAATCCATATAAAACAACTAATACAACTCAGGAACACGTTTGATTCCCATGGAAATAACGTGCCCTTCATGCTTATCATATCTCAATGGTTTAGTGAGAGGATCTGCGACGTTATCATCCGTAGCAATCTTGTCTATCACTATTTCCCTTTGCTCCACGTAATCTCGGATCATGTGAGCCTTCCGTTGTACATGCCTAGACTTGTTGCTGGACTTAGGCTCCTTAGCCTGGAAGATGGCACCACTATTATCACAATAGATGTGATCGGGTCATCCGAAACTGGAACTACATTAGTCCTTGTAGAATTGACGCATCCATATAGCTTCCTTCGCGCCTCTGACAGCCATAGTACTCGGACTCAGTCGTAGAATCGCTATATAACATTTTTTTGGAGCTTTTCCAGCTGACCGCAACACCATTAAGAGTAAACACGAATCCATACTGAGATTTCGAGTCATCTCGGATCCGTTTGGAAGCTAGCATCTGCGTAACCGGTTGCGCATAGCTCAGTGTCACCTCCATAAGTCAATACCCAATCCTTAGTCCTCCGTAGGTACTTAAGGATATTCTTAACAGCTATCCAGTGTGTTTCACCTGGATTGCCTTGGTAACGACTTGTCATACTCAATGCATATGCCACGGCTGGACGTGTGCATATCATGGCATACATGATCGATCCTATAGCTGATGCATAAGGAATCCGACTCATGCGCTCGACCTCTTCCGATGTCTTTGGTGCCTGAGCTTTACTCAACTGCATCCCAGAGACCATTGGAAGGTTCCCCTTCTTGGAGTTGGTCATGCTGAACCTCTCAAGAATCTTATCTATATAAGACCCCTGACTGAGGGATAACATCCGTCGTGATCTATCTCTGTAGATACGGATCCCCAAAATTCTTTGTGCTTCACCCAGATCTTTCATCTGGAAATGGTTCTTTAACCAAACTTTTACCGAAGTTAAGAGAGGTATGTCATTCCCAATCAAGAGTATGTCGTCAACATACAATATTAGGAAGACAATCTTGCTCCCACTCGACTTGATATATAATCATGGTTCCTCGACCGATCGAGTAAATCCATTCTCTTTTATCACCTGGTCGAAACGATGATTCCAACTCCGAGAAACCTGCTTAAGTCCATAGATGGAACGCTTAAGCTTGCATACATTTCTGAGGATTTTTAGGATCAATGAAAAACCTTCGAGGTTGTGTACCATGTACAACTCCTCCTCCAAATAAAACCGGTTTTTTAAGAGACGTTTTTTTCACATTTACCATCTGCCAAAATTTCTTAGTCATGAAAAGCGGGCAATCGCCTAGATTATCCGAATGGAACGCAGCATGACTACGGGTGCAAAGATTTCATCATAATGCAAACCGTGCACTTGAGTGAAAACCTTTGCCACTAGTCGTGCCTTGTATGTATCTGGTTGTCCTTCTACAGAATGCTTTATTTTGTAAAGCCATTTGCACTGAAGAGGCCGAACCGTATCAGGTAAGTCAACCAGATCCCATACGTTATTCTCATACATAGAGTCCATCTCGGATTGCATGGCGTCAAGCCATAGCTTAGAGTCGGAACAGGTCATAGCAC
>JAIUZE010029849.1:0-18101 GCA_022085475.1 Heliosperma pusillum | reverse complement strand
GTATAAAATTTTTCTATGGGCTTTCCTGAGGGGGATGAGGCATGTGTCGAGCGGGACAAGCAACCAAGTCACTCGAAACTCATACCAATGATCTAATCGACTCAAATCTGTCTTTAAACGATGTTCCAAATAACATGTGAACCAAAACTCATCCAAAATAAACAACAAGGGAGATAATCCAACAACTCTTAATAACCTTAAATATACAATTTAACTTTAAGAGGATAGATTAACAAGATAATTCCAACATCCAACACCCAACACGAAACACCCTACAACATGTGAAACACCAATAACTCATTCAACGTACAACAATCCATTTTTTCAAGAAAATAATACTTAAAGACTCAATCTTTAACATGACAAATATCAAGACAAGTGACACGCTAAAGACGGGGGTCGTTAAAACCGGTAATTAGCACGACAAATTAACAATTTATAATTACCTAACAAACACTAGACTAGACTCTAATTAAGGTAGTAAAACAAAAGTAAGCCAAACCCTACAGAAACTAAACACTAACTAAAAGTCTAATGATGCAATTAACATCACAAATTAAAATATTAACATACATTGAGTATTTAACAAGGGTAAACAATGGTTAACATGAAACAAAAGAGATTTGAGTTGAGTAGTGACATAAACGTATGAAAAGATGCAAACTTTACCAGTTTGACAATTTGACAAACACTTAATATGCAAGAGATTATCAATAAATAAGATAAATTGCTGCAACTCTACTATTCAAAGAATACTCTACCTAAGTTTATGCAAGAATACCAACCCCTATATTTATTAGCCTAATATATCCTTAATCCCAAAATTAGTGACTTACATCTAAGCCAATATATCATCACCTTCTTTACACAAGCTAACTAGTATCTAAGCCAACACCAATGAAAAAAGATAGAGACTTTAAGAACAGTCAAAGCATAAGATTAAGATTAGGAACACCGCCAAACACTAATCTAAGCCAATTAGTGAAAGAATGTCAAGCATTACCCACTCACAAGATGCATAAACTAAACCGTTTAAGACAAGAAGCATGATTGCTACGATATATTGTCTAAACTAAGCCATTCATACAACATTCGCATAAGATAAATGAGTAAAACACAAATTAAAGATGGCCAACCTTAGTGATAAAAACATTCAACAAAGTCATAAAAACAAAGTAATACTATTAATATAAAAGATATGGGTTGAATTCTTACAAATACAAAGGAAAGATTGAACCTTTAAGTATAATTATACCAAATAGTTGCTTAACTCTCCATTAAATGTTGTAAGCTTCAATTTTTCTAAGGAAAAAAACAACATACTAGAAAATCTTTAAAAAGGGTTTTTAGGAGGTTTCTTGGGTGATTATGTGATAAAAAAGTACCCTAAATGATTGATTAATGTTGGGTAATTATATCCCTCAAGTTCACACAAAATTTAGCCTTCAAAATAATAGAAGAAAGCAATTTTTAGTCCGTTAAAACAACCAACGCAGCCTGCGGTTTCAGCCTGGCAGCAGAATTTTGCGAGAGCCATATCTCTCTTGTTTATTGGTCGTTTGGGGCGTGCGACCTACCGTTGGAAATCTATGAAGATAATATATGACCTCCACTTAACATTGCATTGATAAGAGCTCTTGAACTGAATATATGACTGTTTGAAGTTGACCCTTGCCAAATCGAGATTTCAATTCTTCATTTTGGCTACTCTTGATTGTGCCTGTCAAGTCTTTAAATCTTCCTTTTGCTTGCTTTGTCTTTGAACTTTCTTGACCTTGTTTGACTATGCCTCGGGTTTGATCCTTGACTTTTGTTGAATTTGACGGTTTGACTCTTGACTTTGCTTAGAACTTGCCTTCACTTCACCAAATAATGCACAAAACCTATTCTCGCAAGGCACATAACATATGACAAAAAAAAGGTCACAAGATTACACCCCATTTCATAATAACCAATACATATCATCAACCCATTTCCAAAATAAGCCAAGAAGATGGAATTACAACAAAAGACTGTGAGATGTGCTTAATACAAAGCAAGTGCTAATGACACATATATTTACTTTAATAGGTAACTAAATTACCCTAATTGACACGACTCAATTTGACGTTGTCAACAAGTAACTACTAAAAAAAGGTAATATCGTGTAACTCGTCTACGTTACCTCGAATCTTCTAAAACATCGCCTTTAAGTTAAGGGTCCGCCTCCATAAGGTCCAATAACTAGAATAGAACAAGAATTAGAACAAAAGGGATAAGAAATGTATCATCTTCATATGATAAGATTTTTGAAAGACTAAATAAGATTAGAATATTCTTACCTAGAAAGGAAGAGGGCGAGGAAAAGTGAAGATTAGTGCAAGAACCAAGTGATTCGGTGAAGAAACGAATGAGATATGGAAGTTCTAAGCTTTTAAGAAAAAAAAGGGTTTAATCACTACAAAACGAACTTGGGAAACTAACGGAAAAAATCCGTCAGAAACACCAAAATTCCGTCAGTAAAGTCAATTATTGATGGAAAATCCGTCAGTAACGTGCGTCACTTCAAATGGTAACAAAAATTTGACTTCTGACGGATTTTTGATTTACTGACGGATGACTTTACTGACGGAATTTTGGTGTTTCTGACGGAATTTACCTTACTGACGGAATTTAAGTCAGTAATAACAATAGCATATTGACTTTACTAACGGAAATTTCGTCAGTAGTGAATGTACCAGTGGCTGAAAATAGTAGCCTGCTGTCAAGCCACAATGCGTATAATGCATTGTTTTAAACAGTGAAAATTTCAACAAAACCTGCAACATAGAAAATACATTCGTCGACCGCAAAGCGGTAATTCATACTCACGTCGACCACATGAGCGAGAATCAACAAAAGCCAACAAAAATAAGGCGGAAGATCGATGGAAACTGGAAAAAAAATCCATCACATAAAACATTAAACAAATTCATACAACTTTCTTACAAACTTACAAATTCAACCGATTCACTAACTTAGACAAAACTAATGTCTTTGACATAACCACTAACTTAAGTAGATGACAAATTACTAACCTAAGGGGGTATTGGAACCCCGTCCAAAACCGTACCCGTCGTCCGCGTTTTCGTCTCTTCGACGCGGAGGAGGGAAATGGCACGAGCCCAGGGGAAGTCATTTGCTCGGCTTGGCTCTCCATTTTTTGTTGATTGGCGTACTTGTGCTTCAATTGCAAGTCGGGCAGCTCGCTCATTATCTCGTTCATTCGCAAGTGCACTCAATTGCTCCTTCGAAGTGCACTCAATTGCTCCTTCATTTGAGCATTTTCACTTGCGAATCAAGTGTAATCAGTAGAATTGTAGGACAAAGATGCGCATGCACTTTTGTTGCAAGGTGGATCATACCACACTTCTTAACCCTTGTTTCCGATCCCGAATAGCCTCGACTTCTTATCGAATCCCTTTGCAGATTTATAGTATGCATGGAACTCGTCTAGGGTCTCGCGAGTTGGCGTTGGCTGACTCATCTATTCGGTGTAAGCTTCCTGAAAAAAACAAAAAAAAAAGTAGTATAATTAAAAATATTAAGTGATAAAAACAAAACAAAGCAAATAAGGAGTGTTAAAGTTGGATATAAAAAAAACTCCTTAGCAATAATTAGACAAACTTACGTTTGTCTCATCAAGCTTTAAGATTAACCTACTCGCCCTTCTTGTTTTTCTTTGTCTTCTCAAACAACTTGTACGACGTGGTAGATGATGGAACCGTAATAAAATATAACTGAAAGTGATAACCCACCTAGAAATGAAACCGCCAATGCCATACATTTGAGGTGTGGAAAGAGTTATGAGGGACCAAGGATGCCAATTGAAGATGATAATGGTGAGGGAGACAAAGTGGTAGATGATGGAGCAATTGAAAATGAAGTTGTTGAATTGGATGACAAGGAGGAAGAGTGCTCTTCAAGTGGGCAAGTTGTTATTGAAAAGAAGGATGAAGTGTTAACAAAGAACAAGAAGGTTGAAGAGTCTATTGTGATAAGGCTACCTTTCCCTTCTAGACAAGCCAAAACAAAGCTAGACAAGCAATTAGGCAAATTCATGGATTTTGTCAAGAATTTGGAGGTCTCCATTCCATTTACCGACCTCATCACTCAAATTCCCGCCTATGCAAAATTCATGAAAGACTTCCTTAAAAGAAATAAGTCCTTGAGTGGAGTTGAAACCGTAGCATTTACCGGTGAGTGTAGTGCCTTTTTACAAAACCCAACCCCTCCAAAGTTGAAAGCTCCAGGTAGTTTCTCTATCCCATGCACCATAGGCAACATAACAATTGACAAGGCCTTGTGTGATTTAGGAGCTAGTGTGAGTGTGATGCCATATTCCATTTGTGAGAAACTTGGCAAGCGAGAACTTAAATGCACCAACATCACACTCCAAATGGCGGACCGATCTACAAAGCAACCTTTGGGTGTATAAGAGGATGTCCCGGTTAGAACTGGAAAGTTCTTCATTCCGGTGGACTTCATAGTTCTTGACATGGCGAAGGATTCTCAAATCCCCATTATTCTTGGGAGGCCATTTTTGCACACCGCCGGAGCGGTGATTGATGTAAAACATGGGAGGCTAACCCTTGAGGTGGGAGATGAAAAAATAACATTCAACTTGCAAATTGCCATGAAAGCTCCAAATCTTGGAGAATATTGCTATTTCATTGATATCATCGATGCCTTTGTTGAAGAAGTGACACCTAGCTTCTTTATGAGGGATCCTTTGGAAGCTAACTTGACCTTGGAACCAAGGGGTATTATGGAGGATCTACATGGGTTTGAATTTGACTTACTTGAAGCAACCTTGGAAGGAGAAGAGCTTGACGAACAACAACTTTTAAGACTCGAGTCTATCATCCAAACCTCTTGTGCGGTAGATATTGCGGTACAGGTCCAAGCCCCGTCTCTTAAACCCCTTCCCTCTAACTTGATATATGCTTATCTTGATGAGTAAAAATGCAAACCCGTGACTGTAAATGCTCACCTTGACGATAATTAATTGAATGCATTGTTGTGTGTTTTAAGAAAGCTTGAGAAAGCTATTGGTTATAGCTTGGATGATTTAAAGGGAGTTAGTCCCGAGTTGTGTATGCATAGAATTCACATGCAAGATGATCATGTGGCTAGAAGGCAAACTCAAAGAAGACTAAACCCCACCTTGCAAGAGGTAGTTAAAGGTGAAGTCATGAAACAACTTGATGCCGGGATCATCTACCCAATCTCTTACTGCGATTGGGTTAGCCCCGTGCAAGTGGTGCCAAAGAAAGGTGGCACCACGGTAGTGAAGAGTGATAAAGATGAACTAGTGCCTACTAGGGTAGTGACTGGATGAAGAATGTGTATAGATTATAGGAGGTTGAATTCCTCAACAAGAACGGATCATTTCCCCCTTCCCCTCATTGACCAACTCCTAGAAAGACTTGCCTCAAACAAGTATTTTTGTTATCTAGATGGATACTCGGGATTTTTCCAAATCCCAATCGACCCAATTGACCAATCCAAGACCACATTTACATGCTCTTATGACACTTTTGCCTATCGGAGAATGCCCTTCGGCCTTGGCAATGCCCCGGCCACATTCCAAAGATGCATGATGATTATTTTTTCCGATTACATTGAGTATATCATGGAAGTTTTTATGGATGACTTTAGTGTGTATGGGAAAGACTTTGATTTGTGCTTGCATAACTTGTCTTTGGTGTTGGAAAAATGTGAAGAGGTGAGTCTTGTTTTAAATTGGGAGAAATGCCACTTCATGGTAAACGAAGGGGTAGTTCTAGGTCATCTTATCTCGTAAAAGGGTATCCAAGTTGATAAAGCAAAGGTGGAAGTGATTGAGCAATTACCCCACCTTCAAAGCTCAAAGGGGTAAGAAGATTCCTTGGTCATGCCGGCTTTTATCGCCGGTTCATCAAGGACTTCTCCAAAATTGCTAAACCACTTACACAACTTCTCTATAAGGATACCCCTATCCATTTTACTAATGAGTGTGTTGAGGCATTTGCTAGGATAAAGGAAGCTCTTATCTCGGCCCCGGTCATGCAATCCCCGGATTGGGAATTGCCATGGGAAGTGATGTGCGACGCAAGAAATTATGCCGTTGGCGCGGTTCTTGGACAACGGAAGGACAAAGCTTTGCATGCCATCTACTATTCTAACAAGACCCTTGATGAAGCACAATTTAACAATGCAACAACGGAAAAAGAACTTCTTGCTATTGTTTATGCTCTTGACAAGTTCCGTTCATATTTGATTGGCTCCAAGGTCATTGTTTATACGGACCATGCCGCACTTAAGTATTTTCTTGCCAAGAAAGAAGCTAAGCCCCGCCTCATTAGATGGATCCTTCTCTTACAAGAATTTGATTTGGAGATAAGAGATAAGAAGGGTGCGGAATATGCGGTGGCGGACCACTTGTCCCCTGTATGCTATAATGGAAGTAAAGATGACATGCCTATCAATGATTCATTCCCGAATGATTTTATCTTTGCCATTAATGAAACCATTCGAAATCAAGCACCTCGGTTTGCGGACTTCGCCAATTATATTGTGGGTGGTGTTCTTCCACCCGGCATCAACCACAATAAAAAGAAGAGGTTTTTGTTTGAAGCTAAGAGATATTTTTGGGATGACCCTTTGTTGTTCAAGGAGTGCGGTGATGGGATGTATAGAAAATGTGTTCCTCAATGGGAGTATGAAGAAATCATGAAAGGATGCCACTCCTCTCCTTATGGAGGGCACCATGGGGCAAGCAAGACCGTTGCCAAAATACTTCAATCCGGGTTCTTTTTCCCCTCTATGTTCCAAGATGTTAAGCACTTTGTCCAATGCTGCGATGCTTGTCAACGCACCTGCAACATCTCTTGGAGTAAAGAGATGCCCTAAAGGTGAATTCTTGAGGTGGAGGTGTTCGATGTGTGGGGCATAGACTATCAAGGCCACTTTATTTCTTTAAAAGGGAATAGGTACATTCTAGTGGTCGTAGACTACGTGTCCAAATGGGTTGAGGTGGTGGCTTCTCTTACCAACGATGCCAAGGTTGTTATCAACTTCTTAAAGAAGCTCATCTTCCCCCGGTTTGGAGCACCTAGAGCTTTGATAAGTGATGGAGGCACGCACTTTCATGAAAAACGACTTGACTCATTACTCCTTAAATACGGTGTCCATCACCATACCGGTTTAGGGTGTTATTCCCAAACTAGAGGGAAAGTCGAAATCTTCAACAAAGAGATCAAATCCATCCTTGAAAAAGTGGCCTCAAAGCACCGTAAATATTGGAGTTCAAAGCTGGATGACACACGATGGGCATATAGGACGGCATTCAAAACTCCCATTGGAATGTCGCCTTATAAGTTGATGTATGGCAAGTCTTGCTATTTGCCAATAGAGCTTGAATACAAGGCATATTAGGCTATCAAAGAACTAAATCTTGATGCCAAACTGAGCGGTGAAAAGAGATTGCTCCAATTACAAGAGCTTGAGGAGTTCCGCCTCAAATCCTTTGAGAATGCCCGAACTTACAAGGAGAAGACCAAGCTTGTTCATGACAAAAAGATCCTCAAAAGGGATCTACAATGTGAAGACAAGGTACTTCTACTCAACTCGAGATACAAGTTATTTCCCAGGAAGCTCAAATCCTCGTGGTCGGGACCATTCTTGATCACCGAGGTGGGGAGATATGGTGATTTCGAGTTAGCAAGCAAAGATGGCCAAAAATTCAAAGTGAATGGGCAACGAATCAAGCTCAACAAGGAAGGTTCTTTAATCGGGGTAGTCGAGGGTTCGTACCTCAAGCCGACTACCCTCCATTAATTCTTGAAAAAGAACGGGTTTTGTGAATTCCCCCAAGAATCACAAATTTGTATATATTTCTAACTCATTTACTAATGCTTAGTATATTTTAGTTTGCATGAAAATTGGTTAAATTGGCGATAATGAGGTTGAATTTTCTTTTCCAATAGAATCATTAATTAAATCAATTTCCCATTACTTAGTTAATTCTGTAAATTTTGGTGCAAGTTTTGTCAACGAGAGTGTGGGGGAGGGATTTAATCTGGTGTGTGATTGTTTTGTAAGATGAAATGAAGGAAACATGGAGGAATGCTTATGAAGAAGCGAAAAATCGAACAAGAGGGAAGCATTTTGGCCTAAAGGCTCGAAAAGAGCCGAGTCACGCTCGTGAAATTTGACTCACGCCCGTGACTAGTGAAGCAAGGCATAGAAATGACGAGAAACACATTTCACGACCGTGAAACCCATCTGACGGTATGTTTCACGGTCGTGAAAGGCTTTCACGGTCGTGAAATAGTGACACAAAAAAATACAGGAGCTTTGCCAGTTTGCTTCACGGTCGTGAAACAAGTTTCACGGTCGTGAAACTTAAGTCACGGTTGTGACTTCAATTTCACGGTCGTGAAATCCCTTAATCCGTGACTTCTTTTTCTTTTCTTCCTTCTTATCCATTCCCTTCATGTTCTTCATTTACCACTGAAAACACAATCCCAAAACCTTTTATCTCACTAAAACACCCAAATCTCCCTCAAAACTCCATCAAATCCCCTCAAGTCTTCCCCAAATTGCTACAAAAACTCTCCTTTATCAATTAC
Source organism: Heliosperma pusillum (assembly GCA_022085475.1). Classification (NCBI taxonomy): domain Eukaryota; kingdom Viridiplantae; phylum Streptophyta; class Magnoliopsida; order Caryophyllales; family Caryophyllaceae; genus Heliosperma; species Heliosperma pusillum. The sequence continues at coordinate 9,468 of JAIUZE010029849.1, read as the reverse complement.
AAATACAAAAAGAGTCATTCTTTCACCACATAAACACCAAAAAACTCAAAAAAATCAATTTTCAAACCTAGGGTTTCAAAAATCCGAATTTGGGGATCTTTTTTTGGGTTAGTTTTCAAGCTTTCTACTTCAATAGAAAGTAATTTTGGGGTTAAGTGAAGGCTTTTCAAGTGTTTACAACCGTCTTTAAGGAACTTTTCTAGAAATTTTCTTTTTGGGAAAAGCTTGGGTTTTGAACAACAATGGTGGGAAAAGGAAAGGGCAAAGCAACAACATCAAGAACTCAAAAGAGAAGAAGGGGAAGCGGTTCCAACAACCCAAATACGGATGAAGACTTGGAAATAGAGCAACTTCCGAATTTTCCGGAAGTCGTCTTCGAGACGGACGCTCATTGACAAGCTTTTGAAGGAATACAAGGGCTGGAAATGGAGCCAACCATCTTTCTATCCCATGACACCATACGTGGCTTAGGCTTAACGGAATAGATGTGGACATTTTTTGCGGCTACCGGTATGTCTACTCTATTTTCTATGCATGAGCTCTCTTACCGGAGTCTCACTCTTGAATTTCAGAGTAGCATAAATACTTGTATGAATGCTGAAAAAGTATCTTGCTAAACTTTACGTCTTGCCAACACCACGCATGTCATTCCTATAGATGATTTTGCTGCTATTTTTGGGTTAGAAGTCCCTTCTAGTAGGGATTCCGACAAGCCAGGAGGGTATAATGTGGGCGTACTTTGGGAGGCCTTGACCGGGAGGGTATTGACCGATTTCCGGCGGAATTCGGCTATCTTAACTCACCACCCTGTGCCCTGTTTTTGGCAAAGGATAGTGTCAGGCACCTTTCTTTGTAGGCAAGAACCCAACAACCTGACCCAGCTAGACCTCACCCTCTTAGAAACGCACATGAATGTGCAAGGGACGAGGGAAAACTTCACCTTTCCCCTAATGCATGAAGTATTTAGGAGGTGGAGAAAGTTGGGGAAGACCACCGTGGCTCGTAAACAGACGGTGGTCATAAGGGGTTTGGTTACCTTTTTGGCTAAGCATTTTGACTCGGACTTTAATAGTGATGGGGCATATGAAGCCTTACCTGGGGGGACACTTCTTGATGAGACTGCCCTAATCCACTCTAATTGGATTGGGATTGACCGGAATAAGGGATATCTTTTGGTATTCAAGGATACCACCCTTTTTTACCTTTCTTGTGATAGACTCCCACCTTTCGCACCTAGGGGCGACTCCATGGATAGGCGACCTAGCTACCTGCTACCAGTGACGATGGCAGGTAGGGCCTCGTCTAGTAGCACTAGGGAGGCGGGAGAGTCTCCCCAGCAACCTCGACCCCTACCCCGACCTACACAGAGTCAACCTGCACCTCATGTGACCTTGCCTGTTCCTCCTTTCCGTTTACCGCATGTGCAAGCACCATATCCCCCACTCAGTTTTGTGAACATTCCCCCCTACCCCTTTGAGTAGCAGGGGTATGTTCACCCCGACCCTACCATCTCCCCCCAAAGTGACTACCTAACCGGTCTTATGCAGGACATGCACTTGAATATGCATGAAGACCGGGTGAACAACTACTATGCCACCTACCCCAACTATTACTTTCTGTCTAATCAAGAGTACATTAACCCGAACGGTTTTTTGCCAAATTGGGCACAACATGACTTGTTGTTCCCCAAGCATGGCAATCAAAGAGGGGTAGACGGCATGGAGACCGGGGGAGACCACGGGGATCGGGAAGAGGGTGCTGGTGGTGGGCGGACGAGAATGTTGAGGATGATTTGGAGACCTTTTGAGGAGGATTTGCGTTTTTGTTTGAAAATAGGAAGAGTTGGAGTGGTGTCTAGGTGGCTTGTTTAGCATCTACCCCCTCCCCTCTAGTGCGTGTTTCCATCTCTTCTCTCTTTGTTCGACTTAAATTGCACCTTTAACTTGTAATTTTTATTGTTGTGTTGGTTGGCCTCGGTAACATTGGAGGCGGGTGTCCATCCCATCGGACACCAATCTTTTGCTCCTTCATGTAAAATCCAAATTAACAAACCACATTCATTGCATTTAGATAATTCTCATGCATCACGTATTTGCACTTTTAGGTGCCATTTTTGAACTTTTCCGTGGTAGGTACCCCCATGAGGGGCATTGCATTTATGCACATTACCGCTGCGACGAGACTCTGATATGGCACACCTTGTTTTCCTTTTTATCTAGACTTTCTTGTGGGAGGTACCCCCATGAGGGGCATTGCTTTATTTAACATTACCACCGCAACGAGACTCTAGATTAGCATATAGTTTATCTTGCATTTACTTAGATCATGCACTTTGTATTATATCACTTTACATATAGTTTTAGGAATATTGATTAGTTCATGCATCTCATATCGAATTAGTTCATTTGCATAACTAACCCTCTTGTATATATTGTTTATATCGTGAATATTCATCAAAAATCAAAAATCCAAAAACAGGTTTTTATTTTTCAAAATATTTAAAAAACACAAAAACATGTTTTTTTCCTTTTAGAAAACCATTCAAAAACTCCAAAAACATGTCTTTCTTTACTTTCAATAATCCCATTTCATACATTGAGGACAATGTATGTTCCTATGTCGGGGATGGGAAACTATCTTCATAGTTTGAAAAATTTGAAAAAAAAAATCCCAAAAACATGTTTTATTTTGCATTTAAAATCAATTAAAAATCCAAAAAAAATCGAAAAAGTTTGAAAAATCCTAAACATTATCTTGTTTATTTCTTAGTTTGTATATATTTGCATTGTTTTTTCTTCTAACCTCCATACATAGATCTGATACACATCGCTTTAGAGACTTATAGAATGGATTAAGAAGACCGCCATGGTATAATCGTTCTTATTCCTTCCCCTTCTTTCCTTACTTCTTATCACATGAGGAGTTTGGAGGAATTGTTGATGATTGCGATGTGGATTTTGATGAATTGGCGGTTGAGTGAGTTATGTGCTGTTAGGGGGTTTCATTAGATTAATTGTCACGTAGTTCACTAGAGCATTTGCATTAGTTTGTATATATGTTGCTAAATTCTAGATCATGGCATATAGTTGCATTTAGGAAAACTTTTTAAAATGCCTAATTTGGAAAATGAACAAGCTTCGATAGGCCTTGTAAATACTTTTTTGCTTAGCACTTTACCTATTAAAATAGATTTTGAAACACCTTTTCATGTGTATTTTTTGTATAATTTTCGCACCGTTTCCTAGAGCCTAGTCAAGGGCTTGCATTTACCATCTTGACCAACCCCATGATGTGAAAATTCCTTGGTGAACGCTTTCCTAGGTGACTCTCGAGGCCATGTAATTGTCCAATCATCACATTTCACTACATTTGACACAAAGGAAATTTTTCCATCACAAGTCCAAAAATTGAGTTCAAACACCATTGAAAAGAAAAGCTTGGAATTTTGCATATCTTTGCCTTAGTCCTAGCTTAGGGAGTGCATATGGGGTCGCTCTCAATGTCGCTACGGCGAGGATTTGCCTATAGTTGGTCTCCGCCGCACACCTTTTGCTAGGCTATCTTGCCCCCAAAAAGGCTCCCAAATCAAGCAAAAATCAAAGACAAAAAAAAAAAGATATCACAAAAAGAAAAACAAAAAGAAAAAGAAATCAAATAAGAACTCATAAATCTCGTTTCCTTACCTTTTTGATGATTACTCCTACGTTACATGGCTAAGAAAGGACGACCCTTCCTTTCACTTAGTTGAGAGGCGGAATTCCGATTGATAAGTGAATATTTGTATGATTTTAACCCCCATTTTAGCTCGGTTTTGTATGTCATTTGTGCTTTGTTAAGCCACTTTATGAGCTAATATCGTCTTCTACGCGAATTCCTATGTTATAACCTGTTTTGTAGGGAAAGTGACGTTTCTACGCCCTTTTTTTATATTCCCGAGCATTTGCCTAGAACCCGACGATTTGAAGAAGCAAGCTTGACCAAGTGAAAGGCATTTCAAGAAGGTTCCCTAATTCAAAAGAGAGAAGAAGCAAACACAGTTTCGTAGTTGTCGGAAGATCAATCAGTTAGGCGAAGAATTCATCATTTTACATCAAACCCTATCAACAAACCCGACTCAAGAGGTCAAGGGGGATGATGGAAGTCAAGTCATATGCAACGGGAGATGAAATGAGAGTCAAAAGACCCAGATGACAACTTACCCGATCGGGTAAGTGTGTATCCGATCGGGGATCTCTGCTGCTTCGAGCAAATTGCTTCAACTTCCTCTTTTTGTCCTATATGTTCAATGCTCGACCCCTTCCCCACGAAACCCTAATTCTATATAAAGGATGCTCCAGCCACTCTTCTAAACACACATAAAGACATCCTCTTTACAATAATCTCTTCTCTTCTTACATTTCTCTTTAGATTAGGAGGAGGGAGAACTAGCCTCCCTTCTCTCATTTTATTCTTCTTTTTCATCTTTAGTTCTTAGTTTATTTCTGTCCTTTCTACATCAAAATCTTAGCTTAGATCAATAAGAATTTCAATCTTTGTAATCTACTTTGTTGGGTACAAGTGTTGTAATTCAAGGAACGATTATTCTATGCAAGGGATTTCTATTATTGTTATCACTTTCATTGTTGATCGTCACCTAGGTATTCCTACTTTATCCCTTGTTTAAATGTCTTTATGTTTTCCATTTGATTGTTATTTTCTATCCATGTTATCTTAGACTCATTTAGTATCGTTATAATTGTCATTTTGTTCCATTAGATTGTCATTTTAGCGTCGTTATTATCGCCACATAGAGAGTCTTAAAATATTGTCAAAATCAACTAAACATGTCTATCCTAGTTTTCATTGTTAATATCATCTTAGATTTACACATCCTCATGAGTGAGTAGTCACCTTTCTAGGGTGTAGGGTAGCCATGTTAGATTGATTAAAAGATGATAATTGGATAAAAGAAATTGTGCTTTTAAAATATTGTGTCTATGCATGTTTGGACTATAACGATAGTTGACGATTTCTGATCAAAATCATTGACTAGCATGGAATTCTTTTCCAAGGTAGAGATACGTGAATTGAATAGACAAAGCATGACATGGTGGATTAAGACCTAGTAAATTGCCTAAAAGCCTGCTAGACCATCTGATCTATGATTGTAATGAACACATCATTCTTACGAACTCACAATGAATTATTTGCATGTTCCATATCCAATTGCATCAATACGTTAATCTACATGTGTGAACCTACTTCCCTAGATGTTTTTCATCATTGTTAATTCATCACTAGCTTTATTGTTTTCATTTCCATTTGCTTTTATTTCGTTTTCGTTTACGCCTTTTATTAGTTTAGAAATTAGAATCCCAAAACCCAGATATTCGTTAGATAAGACCCAATTGCGAGACACTTCACATTCTGTAGGAAACACCATCTCCCTGAGGATCGACCCCTACTTCTCTAATTACATTAATTTGTTATTAGCCTAGTCTGGGTAATTTATCTTTGTATCGGGCTTGCGACAGGCACGATCACCGATCCTACAGTGTCTTCTAACACCATGGGGCCCTCACTTGCCATCCCGCCTTATTACTCTTGACAAAGCTTTCTAGTGAACGTGAACGAATATACTAATTTTACACAATAAAGAGGTGATTCATTTCTATCTTTCTAGGCCTAGTTCTTTGTAAAACTAGTAAGTACATAGGAATTTGCATGCTTGAAATTTTTCCATTTTAGATGAATCCCGGCACATGGATGAGGCATGTTGCCACTTGCTTTTATAGATGCATTCTCATATGTTTTGTGTGCTTTATTGCCTAGAATGCATCGGAGTTTTGGCAAGACCCCACTTGCCTTGCAAGAAAGTATCCTACCTCATGGATACCTTGTTGCGAGTTGAAGGGACGGAGCAAGGCCCGTTAATTGCCTTGTATCGGTTAGGTTTAGAGTAGTTAAATAAGATTCTTGACTATTGTTCATCCTTACTCGGGACGAGTAAGGGTTTGTGTTGGACTAATTTCATAGTTTTGATAATGACATGTGTTTACGTGATTATATGTTTTACTCGATATATCATATGCGTGTAATTGTGTGCTTTAGTCTTATTTTAGCTAGCAAAAATTACGAGAAGAAAGATCAAAGTTAGGCATAATTTTGACAAAGTCTATGAGACAAAGTTATAACAACTTCAGGAATAACTTTGGGAGAAAACATGGAAGTTATAGCTAACCAGGCATAACTTTAAAGAAAATCGCTTCAAGCAAGATCTACCTCAAACAACACAAGACTCGAGATGGAGAGTCTTTGTGATCAAGATGAAGAGATGATCCGTATACTGAAAATCTTTGTGAAGATTAGATAGTATAGGTCATCATTCGGTAACTATTCCATTCGAGAGATTTTATGTTCAAAGTTATAGCTTTAGCCTATGACTTTGGATGATAAAATATTGATGCATGATTTTGGAAATAAAATGTTTTGAAATGTTTTCAAAAGTGAAAGAGTATTTTTATATTTATCAATTATTTTAATAGAGAATATATTTATGAGATTCTATTGGTTAGTAATACAGTTTATGGGTTGTCATGCTACCTAGGGTTTCTAATATATTCTATCTCAATTTGTTGTTAACCTAATTAGCCCACCTAGTGTTTGAGCCATCTAGGGTTTCGTGGAAACCTAGCTTTGTGCCACCTAGGGATGCGTGCCTCCTAGGGTTTCGTGAGCTAGGGGATTTCGGCCAACCTAGGTTGTTTCCCTAGTTTACCTAATCTAGGATTCTACTATATCTTTACAACAATATTTTGAGATATTAAAAGATAAATATATTTCTATAAGATAAACCAAATAATATTTTGAGATAAAGATGTTTCTAAAAGATAAGCAAATATTATTTTATGATAAGATAAATATCTTTATTAAATATTATACTAGGGTTTTAGATCTACTATGATTCTACTACTATAAATACTCATTCACATGCAATTTGCAAAACACACGAAATACACAACATATCACACGGCATTTATACTTACTTGTGTTGATTTTCCAAAATCGTTTTAAAGCAAACCTTTGAGCAAATATTTATTATTTTTAGAGTTTGTTTTTCAAAAGAGTCGTGCATCAATTATTATCAATCGCTTGAGTGAAATACGTTATTGGATAATAGTACATCATTATAAGCTTACAATTCTTTAACGGGAATCTGTGTGAGTTATATTGTACTTTCTTATTAGCGTAAGATAGTATAGAGTATTTAGCGATACTCACCTTGAGTTATAATCATAGTGTTGATTATACGAGCGGGTTGATAAATTTTGTAATCAGTAAAAAGGTACTAAAAATTATTAATCGAGAATAGTGGACGTAGGTTTCAACGTGTGAAACTGAACCACTTCAAAAATCGTGTGCCTCTCTTTACTCTCTTTACTTTTCGTTGTTTCGTTACTCGCGCTTACTTTGATTAATTAATTAGTTGATTTTAATTCATAAGATCAAATAATTAATTACATATCATATAAATCGAAAAAGTGAGGCTAGTTTTTAATACTCAATTCACCCCCCCCCCTTCTTTCGTATTCGATCAATAGACTCTACAATTGGTATGAGAGCCTCGTGCTCTTGATTGCCTTACAGCAAGGAGTCTGATCCATTTATCCTTTTATTTTTTTTCGCTACATTTAATTTTATTTTAATGGATCTAGGTCATGAATTTAAAAATCTCAGATTCAGAACCAGATTCAAGTTAAAAATTCTTGAAGATGATGAAGAGGTTAGTCATCTTGAACTTAAAAATCAAGTTAAGAATTTATCTAAGAAGTCTTTAATTAAGTATTTTGAAGAAGCCTTAGATAATTGTCATGAACAGAGTCTTGAATTAAAAGATCTTAAAGAACAAATTCTTGATATTGCTGAGGAAAACCAACTTCTAAAGGCCAAAGCGAAAAAGCTCAAGTCTAAAGTTATGGCAACTTCAGCTATAACTTCAGACATGACAAATGTTGAGAAAGAAGCTCTTGAGTCTAAAGTTATAGCTAATGAACCTATAATCTTAGAGTTAAAGCTCAACATTAAGCATCTTCAAGCCAAAGTTATAGCTAATGAAGCTATAACTTTAGAATTGAAGAAAGTCAATGAGCTTTTACAATCTGATGCTAAGGCAAAAGAAAGTGTTATCATTGATCACGAAAAAGTAAACTCCTTTCTTTCTCAGCAATTGAAAGATATAAAGGTTGAACTCTCCCAAGCCAAAAGTCAACACAATGAGGAGAAATTTATCTTGAACAAACGTTTCAACGATTTTCGTGAAAACTTTAAAAAGAACAATCCCTCCAAAGACTCGAATGTAGACCATTCGCTATGTGAAAAAAAAATTCAGTCTTTGAAGGAATTGCTCCTACATGCACGAAAAGTTCATGATAAATGGGAAGGAAGTCAGAAGGTCTTAGACTTCCTTACCGAACAATCTAATAATAACATGAAGATGGGTCTAGGTCATGAATGCTATAGTCGTAGAGACCATGATAAATGCAAATCCACTCCTTCTGACCGTTGTAACACCCGCAAATGTACCCTATTTTTTCTAGTAAAAATATTTTACTGGTACTTTTCAACGAAATTTAGTTTTAATTTAGAATTTAATTTTCCGAGTCGAATTTAGAATTTCCGAGTTCGTATTTGGAATTTCCGCGAGATTCCATGAGAATCCCGTCTTAAGGCGAGTTTGACTTTTGTTGACTTTTTCCCATAAATATCTCATACTCCCTTAATCTATTTCATTCAACACAAACCAAAACCCTTACTTCTTCCTTAAGCAAATATCAAAACCCTTGCCTCCAATTTTGATCCATCTTTGAATCACCGTATCTCCTTCGTTTCTTATTGGAATTCACGTAAGTTCGTCTTATTCTTCCCCTCTTAGCTTCCTCTATCCGTATTAGTAATAAAATTACCGTCTTTCTCGCTTTTTAAATTATCCGTCTTTCTCAAGGTGAATGAAATTCATCTTTTATTATCTAATTGTATGTAGGTGGAGACTAGGAAGGATTAGCATCCATTAAAGACGCGTAAAGGTAACGGTGAAGGGTTACTCGATATCATTTACGTGTTTTAGGTGATTTCTAGGATAGAAACCGTGTTTAGATTATGGTTAGTAGGCTTATGACTTGTGTTGTTGTTGATGGATCTTGTTTATTGAGTATTGATATGAGTATGAATGATTTATGATAATATTGGATGATAATTGAAATTGGATCCTTAGTGAAAAATGGGATTTTCGAGTACATTAGACCCCAGCCGGTCGACCGGCAGCCGGTCGACCGGCAGCCGGTCAGACCACCGGCTGGGGCACCTGCTGTATATTTTGGCATTTTTACGTAATTTTGGAAAATGAAGTTGGGCTCAGCCGGTCGACCGGCAGCCGCTCAGACCACCGGCTGAGACACCCCCTTTCTTCCTTTGTTTTTCAATTGACCCTTT
>JAIUZE010029848.1:0-12545 GCA_022085475.1 Heliosperma pusillum | reverse complement strand
GCCTCCCGACGCACGTTGTGCGACCATAGTATAAATAACCTGACCTTAATAAAATAATAAACTTGTGGGATAGAATGGTAGGATGGGTAGATTAGGATTTATGTTGTAGTCTATTTGTTTATGCTAATTGTTAGGAGTAACTTAATTTGTTTTGTTTCTTATGAAGATGGTTGGACCTCGTGTAGAAGAGATCTGTGTTACCTAGAAGGAGTATCCTCTACCGAAGATTTGAAGATTTACAAGCCTAATTGAAGTGTATTCCTTCTTTATCTATGAATTCTCTCGTCGTTATTGTATTATGCTCTCTTCCTTCTATCTAGGTGCTTCTTTCTCTTCCAACCTTTTTGCCTCTTGAAAATTACTCTTGATAGTTCCTCCATCTTACCATTGGTATCCTTACCTTCCTCTTGTAACATTTTTATGGATGTCATACCCATATGTTTGTGGTATATTATACTTAGTCGGAAGAACTTTGATTTTTGTGGAATATTAGTGTTTGTTAGAATGAACTTGTAATTTGAGGATAAACTTAGGATGAAACTCTCCTAGTGATTTTAGACTATGAAAGCTTAATGTTGCAATATCGTTTTGAGGATCGAAATAATCATATTGATCGTTGGTAGTTGTGGTTAAGAATTTTAGAGATGTCTTTAAATGTTACTTGGGAAATTGTTGACCTAAAATGACGGACCCTAACGGGAATAAATACTTTGTGGATTTAGGATTTGATTACACAACTTGAGGAATATTGTCATAAGCGAAAACCGATGTATTGAGAGTTTGAAGGACCTAAATAAATTGATTTACGGTCGCATTGCCCTATGTTTGGCAAAAGATAAGTGAAATAAGATTTGTGTGACTAATCTCTTTGAGGTTTTGTGATTCAACTTTTGAGGATGAGAAGGTTCATTATTAATAATTTAGGGTAAGGAATTTTGGAATAAATTGGATCAAAGGATTTCATAGTAAGCCTCTTTTACCTTGTGGTTGTTAGCGAACTTGTTTCCCTAATTATAAATATTTTGATGGTGGTTTCCAAAGAGAGTTTTGATGGAGCTAAGAAGATTAGAGTTCGTAATGAATCTTTCATGGGTTATTAGTTATGGAGTTTACCGTACCGATGGACCTTAGAAGATTTTAGTTGAATTTGAATAATTGGGAGTTGTTACTCGATGTGTCATGCTTATGAAATATTTTGGTAGGAATCTGATGATTGAAAATGTTGAGGATATATTGCACTCTCTTGAGGATTAGATTCTGGTACAGTTAGTGTTGTCGAGTTACGATCGACATTTGAATTTTCATAGATGGAAGAGTGTTTTGTGATTCATTCCTCTCTTTTCCCTCAAATTGATCCTTAGGCAACCGCTACCTTTCAATCCTTCCCCTTTTTAGTCCATTTTATTCGTGTAGACGTATCTCTTAGTATCTCGATTTGTGATTTCGATGTTCGAGTCGCTCTACGTTCGAGTATTGTCTACTTATTTTGACTCTATCCTTGAGAAAACTTTCAAATCCCCATAGCGTAATCCTAATTTAAATTTTTAAAATATAGTTTAAAAATGGTTTGTGTACCCTCTTCTGGAGAAAATAAATTTCTTTCCCTTTTATATTTGGATTTTGTGTTTGGTTGGTTGTTTGGACTTGTTATTGGAGACGTCTGGTGACTAGTCCGGCACTTACTAACACCTGTTTTGATTTTCGATTTCACTATTTTGGCCTTGATTTAATTTGTGATAGCTAGAGTTCTTGTTCATGACGGGCACTCTTGTGATTCGTAAATAAAGTTTCTCACTTATGAAAAATTTACTTAAACCATTTTCGAGAAGTACATCATTTCATAAATATTTTACCCTGGTAAAATTTTCTTGTAAATTCTTAAAAATCGATTCTTGTTCTTGATACCTTTATTTGCTACTCTTAAGTTTCGAGGACGAAACTTTTTAAAAGGAGGGGTGATTGTAACAACCCGAAATGTACCCTATTTTTCTAGTGAAAATATTTTACGGATACTTTTCAACAAATTTAAGTTTTAATTTAGAATTTCTTGTTTCGAGTCGAATTTGGAATTTCTGAGTTCGTATTTGGAATTTCCGCGAGATTCCATGAGAATCCCGTCTTAGGTCGACTTTGACTTTTCTTGACTTTTAAGTCGTCTTTGACTTCTCTTGACTTTTAAGTCGTCTTTGACTCTTCTTGACTTTTTGAGTCGTCTTTGACTTTTCTTGACTTTTGAGTCGTCTTTGACTTTTCTTGACTCTTAAGTCGACTTTGACTTTCGTTGGCTTTTCCGACTCACCCCGTAATTCGAAAGACCGAAATTATATTTGAAAAATAATAAATTTAATTTATTTTAATTTATTAAGATTTATTTGAATTTATGATAATTTAATATAATTATTTTGAATTTATTCGGAATTAAAGAGAAGGTTTTACGGTTTAACCCCGAACGTCATTTAACTATTCCCGAGTCAACTTAAGTCCCGAAACAAACCCGAAACCCGACTCTTGCATGAGTCACACGCCCAAGTCAACCCTTTCCACTCATTTTAGATCTTTTAATTCTTTGATTAAACTAATACAAATATCTAAGATATTTGTAACTTTATCGATCTGTCAACTTAAATCGAATCGCTTAAAAACATACCCGTTTTCTCCTTACTCCACACGCCTAATCCCTCTCCTCTCTTAGGACTAGATATTTTCTTTCTTTTGATTACAATATCATAATATCTAATTAATATCTAGATATTTGATTAAACTATCATTTAATCTAATGATATCTAATTAATTACCATAATATAATTATAAAACCCGAGTCAATCCCGTAACAACAATTTCAAAACCCGACTCATTATTTCCCTATATTTACACGGCACCCACTCCACTCTTACTCACTACTTATCTTTTTATTTTACAATAAATCAACTTAACATCTAATTAATACCTTCTTTAACATAATCAAAATCGTTCTTGGTGTTCTTGAGCGTTCTTCATCGTTCTTGAGCAAAATCGTCACAAAACCTTCGTTACTTAGTCAAATCCGCCCTAGCTTATATTTCTAGAGTCTCCTCTCCGCTCTCCATCTCCACGAGAAGATTTTGAAGACGAGTTTGGTGACTCGTATATTTTAGAAGAAGATTAGTAGACGGGTTTTTACTTCTTATTTTGGTGCTAATTGATTTTGTGCTAGCTAAGGTAACGATTCCGAGTTACTCGACGAAATAATGTTACATACTTTTGTTTTTGTTTATATTATTGTTATTTACGGTTTTTAACTAGTAACATGATAAGTGGTTATTTCTATTATGTTGTATGAATTTTTAATATGTTTAGTGTTCTTGACATATTTGGATGATTTGTTCATAATCATGATTTTTGTATGGATGATGTTTAAATTGGTTGTTAAAATGGTTGTTTGTTAATTAAAACATGTTGGAAATAACTTGGGATTTGTTTGTTGGTGGAGCCGTGTAAGGTGGCTGGAAAACCAGCCCAAACCAGGCCGGTTCAGGCCGGTTCAGGCCCGGTCCAGGCCGGTCTGGGTTGGTCCGGGATTTGGTCTTTTGGTTTGTGTTGATACTTGATTGTTTTGTTGTTGTTTTGATGGGTTTTAAATATGTTAAGCATGCGGGAAATATTAAGAAACGGTTTTTAGAAAAGTAGACAAAATTGCCCAAACCAGGCCCGTGGGCCCAGTCCAGGCTCGGTTTATTCTCGGCCCAAAACAGGCCGTGAGTCCTCCCTTTGGATTTGTGACGGTTTTTGAGTTATTGTTATTTTATCGTGTTTTGTAATATTTAGCAAGTGGGAAATTTTAATAAGTAAATTATTTATTTAAAAGGTTTTCATAATATTATTATTTCTCACATGTTAGAAATTATAATACGAGATTGTAGTTTAATTTGATATCCTTTAAGTCAAGCGGGTTTTCGTAAGATTTAATAATTCACATGTTAGAAGTTTTAATAAAATAAGCATGAAATGAATATGATGATTTTATGTTGAAGTCTATGTGGTAAAGACTCTGTTTCTAGCCGGTTTGACCAAACGGGTTTGGTCAAACTAAGATCTAGTCAGCCCCGTTTTGACTGATGACCCGTCGCGGGACTCGGGTCGGGGATTTGTCTTCAGGTAAGGTTTTATTTAATGAATGAATGAATGAGCCTTAGTAGATATGAGGCGATATGATATTTGAATATGATTTATATGCAATTAGTCACATGATAGGAAGTTTTTCCCGTGACTGTTTAATTGTATGATATATGTCGTGTTGACTAAGTACCCATAGAGAATTATGAGTATATGGCGTCTTGACCATTCTAATTCTAAATGAGTATCTTGGACCATGACATGGATAGGCCTTACTATCTTTAACGAGTATATGTTCATGGCTTGATAGCTTTTGTGTCACTGGCTTGGGCCTTTTGATACCAAGCCGGGGGCATGGCTGCCTAATTGCTTCCACTTTGGGAATGGAGCCAGCTTAAGTACTAGCCAACTCTGCTTAGGGGGTCGCCTAGTAGAGCTTCTCATGTACTTTTGGTTATGTCATGGGACGGGGAATGGAATAGCTGTTGTCGCTAGGTCTGATCAGTCTAGGACTAGGATGTTTTCCTACCTTGTGGTATAGCCTCGAGTTACAGAAGTCGACTATTGACTGTGCTAAGAACTTATGCCTGTTTGTAGAAGTATTGGTCTTTCATGTTTGTATGATTCTATGAGTTCTAGAAGGTGAGAGGCAAGCCGGCTAGGATTGATAGAGTTTGGATTAACGGTTGTTAACTGATTCACATGATTACGTGTTGATTAGGGTTTGAGTGTATCAGGGCCATGTTACATGGTAACCGCTGAGCCAGCATACCAGCTTACCTACCTCGAGTTATATTTTATTATCGGATTCACATGATAGCTTTCATATGATAGGTTATATGTTAGTTAATTGTTTCATAACATGAAAAGCATATCATATATGTTAAAGTTTTGTATTGTCAATATACATTGCTTTTATGTTATTCATGTTTTATTAAACTCGACATTTCGTGGCTGGGAGAACTCGGAGTTATCCCCACTGACTGGGACTTAGTGTTTATTATTTAATGACGGTTGGCAGGGTGTGATGCATACATTGGGTACATAACGAGCTAGCGAGCGAAGTATTTACCTTGGACCTATATTCGGTTCTTCGATTGTATATTATTATACACTCTTTTATTTCAGTATTTATACGGGAGATATGTCTCCCGTCTTGTATAATTCTTATGTAAAATATTATTTTCCTTTGTTATGAACCTTTTGTATTTAAGACACCTTCGTTTATTTATTTAAATATTTTTTTCTTTCCGCAAATTTGAGGGTGTCACAGTTGGTATCAGAGCATTTTTGCTCCCGACGCACGTTTGTGTACCCTAGTATAAATAACTTGACTTAATAAAATAATAAACTTGTGAGATGGAAGGGTAGGATGGGTAGATTAGGATTTATGTTGTAGTCTATTTGTTTATGCTAATTGTTAGGAGTAACTTAATTTGTTTTGTTTCTTATGAAGATGGTTGGACCTCGTGTAGAAGAGATCGTTGTAGTGCACCAGGTCCCTCCTAATAGAGAGAAATGCCAAGAATGCTATGATTGGGTGGCTCGCCAAATTGCTAGGCGAAATTTACGCCTTATGTGGATATGTGTTACCTAGAAGGAGTTATCCTCTACGAAGATTGAAGATTGATTACAGCTTAATTAAAGAGAATTCCTTCGTCATCTATGAATTCTCTCGTCCTTATAGTATTAAGCTCTCTTCCTTTTATCTAGGTGATTCTTTCTCTTCCAACCTATTTGCCTCTTGAAAATTTCTCTTGATAGTTCCTTCATCTTTCCATTGGTATCCTTACCTCCCTCTTGTAACATTTTTAGGGATGTCATAACCATCGGTTGGTGGTATATTATACTTAGTCGGAAGAACTTTGAATCTTGTGGAATATTAGTGTTTGTTAGAATGAACTTGTGATTTGAGGAAAATGATATAGATCTAATGTAACACCCCACGTTAATTGAAGAGGTCCATTGATTAGCTTAAATGACTAGTGCTTAAAGGGATTGAAAGTACTACTCATATCAACAAAGTGCACTTTCTTTTCTGGTCATCCATGCAAAAGAACTCAAAAGTTAAGCGTGCTTGACTGATAGTAGTCTTAGGATGGGTGACCTCCTGGGAAGGTTCCCGGGATGTGCATGAGTGAGGACAAAATGCGCTGGAAAGGACCCGTGTTGATCTGTGGGCCATGTACACAGCCTGGAGAGCTATCATTAGTGACCGCTCCCGACCCAAGGTTTGGGCCGGGGTGTTACAAATGGTATCAGAGCAACCCTGGGACCGTGTGGTGAGCCTGTGGTGGGAGTACCCGGGTCACCCACCTAGCGGGGGAGGATTCTGGGTTAGCGGTTATGCTCCCAGGCGCAACGAGGACGTTGCGTTCTTCAAGTGGGGGTGATTGTAACACCCCACGTTAATTGAAGAGGTCCATTGATTAGCTTAAATGACTAGTGCTTAAAGGGATTGAAAGTACTACTCATATCAACAAAGTGCACTTTCTTTTCTGGTCATCCATGCAAAAAAACTCAAAAGTTAAGCGTGCTTGACTGAGAGTAGTCTTAGGATGGGTGACCTCCTGGGAAGGTTCCCGGGATGTGCATGAGTGAGGACAAAATGCGCTGGAAAGGACCCGTGTTGATCTGTGGGCCATGTACACAGCCTGGAGAGCTATCATGAGTGACCGCTCCCGACCCAAGGTTTGGGCCGGGGTGTTACATCTAATTTCACCCTATGGTGGTGAGAGTTTGTGCCTTGAGGAAGATGTTTCGAATATGGTACCTAACCATCCTATTAAGCTAGTTTCATGTTCAGATGATTATAAGGATTTGAGGATAAACTTATGCTGAAACTTTCCTAGTGGTTTTAGACTATGAAAGCTTAATGTTGCAATATCGGTTTGAGGATCGAAATAATCATAATGATAGTTGGTAGTTGTGGTTAAGAAATTTAGTGATTCTTTAAGTGTTATTTGGGAAATTATGGTCTTTAAATGTTGGATCCTAACGGGAATAAATACTTTGTGGAATTAGGATTTGATGATACAACTTGGGGAATATCGTCATAAGCAATAACCAATGTATTGAGAGTTTGGAAGAGATAAATAAATTGATTTACGGTTGCATTGCCCTATGTTTGGCAAAAGTTAAGTGAAATGAGATTTGTGTGACTAATCTCTTTGAGTTTTTGTGATGCAACTTTTGAGGATGAGAAAGTTCAGTGTTAATAATTTAGGGAAATGAATTTTTGGAATAAATTAGATCAATGGATTTCATAGTAAACTCTTTTACCTTGTGGTTGTTAGCGGTCTTGTTTCCCTATTTATAAATATTTTGATGGTGGTTTCCAATAAGAGTTTTAATGGAGCTAAGAAGACTAGAGTTCGTAATGAATCTTTCATGGGTTGTTAGTTATGGAGTTTACCGTACCGATGGACCTTAGAAGATTCTAATTGAATTTGAATAATTGGGAATTGTTACTCAATGTGACATGCTTATGAAATATTTTGTTATGAACCTTTTTATTTATGGCACCTTTGTTTATTTATTTAAATTTTTTTTTTCCTTTCCGCAAATTTGAGGGTGTCACAGTAACCATATTTGTAACACCCCGGCCCAAACCTTGGGTCGGGAGCGGTCACTCATGATAGCTCTCCAGGCTGTGTACATGGCCCACAGATCAACACGGGTCCTTTCCAGCGCATTTTGTCCTCACTCATGCACATCCCGGGAACCTTCCCAGGAGGTCACCCATCCCAAGACTACTCTCAGTCAAGCACGCTTAACTTTTGAGTTCTTTTGCATGGATGACCAGAAAAGAAAGTGCACTTTGTTGATATGAGTAGTACTTACAATCCCTTTAAGCACTAGTCATTTAAACTTATCAATGGACCTCTTCAACAAATGTGGGGTGTTACATTTGATGTAGAAAAGACAAAAATAAACTAAGAAACTAAAGACAAAGAAGAAGAAAATGAGAGAAAAGAGGCTAGGTTTCTCTTCTCCTAATCTAGGTTTTCTAATCTAAAGAGAATTGTAAGAAGAGAAGAGAAGTGAAGTATGGAGAGATGTGTGTTGAAGTGGTGGCTGAGGCATCCTTTATATAGCAGTAGGGTTTCGTGGGGAAGGGGTCATGCATTGAACATATAGGACAAAAGGACGAAGTCGAAGCAATTGCTCGAAGCAGCAGACATCCCCGATCAGGTACACCATTTATCCGATCGGGTATTTTGTATTCTAGAAGCTTTGACTTTCGTTTCATCTCCCCTTGCATATGACTTGACTTCCCTTATCCCCCTTGACCTCTTGAGTCGGGTTTGTTGATAGGGTTTGATGTAAAGCGATGATTTCTTCGCCTAACTGATCGATCTTCCGACAAGTGCGAAATCACCTTTGCTTCTTCTTTCTTTCGAATTAGTGAACCTTCTTGAAATGCCTTTGACTTGGTCAAGATTGCTTCTTCAAATCGTTCGGTTTTAGGCAAATGCTCGGGAATATAGAAATAGGGCGTAGAAACGTCTCTTTCTTACAAAACAGGTTAAAACATAGGAATTCGCCTAGAAGACGATATTAGCTCATAAAGTGGTTTAACAAACCACAAATGACATACAAAACCGAGCTAAATTGGGGGTTAAAATCATACAAATATTCACTTATCAAACTCCCCCAAGCTAAACCTTTGCTAGTCCTCAAGCAAACATAACAAACAATACGAGGCCAAGGGTTGCAAGCATTGGCTACTACACCATCAAGAAACAAATCTCAACGTAAAACTTTTATAACATAATGAATCATAGCCCAAAAACAACGTGGGCAAGAATGATACATAAACATTGCTGAGATTTACATAACGGCGTAGCACAAAGAATTTCACTACAGAAGTTTCGGCTCTTGCATGATCTTTTTGACAAATGGACTCTCA
The DNA here is from genome assembly GCA_022085475.1 of Heliosperma pusillum. Lineage (NCBI taxonomy): Eukaryota > Viridiplantae > Streptophyta > Magnoliopsida > Caryophyllales > Caryophyllaceae > Heliosperma > Heliosperma pusillum. Next base: position 3,541 of record JAIUZE010029848.1, on the reverse strand, counting down.
CGCCACACTCGAACACTCATGTATGTAAAAGGTGATTTCTTTATGTGTAAATGTTTTTGAGACACTCACCTATCTACGACTTATGAAAATGTGTCCGCAGTCTAATATGGTAAACAATTCAAATTACAAGTCAAAGATCATAATGCACATAGAAAAGAAGCCGGAAAAGAAAATGAAGAAGCCTTTGGGAAATGGGTGAAAGGTGGATAAACAGTTATGGTCATGTAAAGGTTAGAATGAGCTAGCCACTGACCAATGATAGATGAATACTCAATCCAAACTTTCGATTAATTCCCTAAAAGACGAATAACGAAGCCAAAAGCAACAAATTGGCTTATTACACACGAAACACAAGGGTAAACTCCTTCTGAATATTGAATTGACATTTTAAGGAGATACTCACAACTTCTTCTTTTTTTTTTTTCTTTTTCTTTTTTCGATTTTTTCTTTTTTTTTTCTGAACATAACATCACTTCTTGAACATTTGGTTTCTCCCAAATTCACTTTGACATCAAGGAACAAAATCATCTCAAAAGAGCACCCATATACCATAGTCTAGCTACTAGCTCAACAAGGTAGGCAGTTTTTATGTGTAGCTATTATTTTGTGAAGCATTTGTATGAAGCGACTAATTTTGAGGGGTAATTCAAAGTGAAAAAGGCTTCAAATCTTAGTGAATCATGAATGCAATGCTTATAGGAATGAAATGAGAACCATACTTATGCGTTTTGACATGACACACATCACAAGGATAACTACTCACACCTAAATGAGACGGGGTATAGATGTACCAGCCTAAGGAGGTTCTACCTTACAATATATGTAACTTGCCAAATGTCAAGATCAAGCGTACTCATCTATAGATTCATTCCATGCCTACTGTGTACAAGATTTCCTCATCTATGCACAATTCAATGAATATTGAATCATTATCTTTTGAAAGCTCTAAGTTTGGGAAATGTAACATGATAGCATAGTAAACAAGCAAGCAAAGCATGAAAAGCATTCAATGATGTTCAAAATTTTAAATTTTCTTCAAAATTTGAAAAATATACAATGAGATGCTTAATGGGAAGAAGGGTAAAAAGATGAGTACGCTTGATCTTGACATTTGGACTTGACAAGGAGAGTGAAGCTTACTAGTCAGCGCGGACTCCCCCAAGCTAGTCTTTTGGACTTGACAAGGAAGGTCTTAATAGATTCTTCAAGAACTCTTTCATCTGCAAAGGAAATCTAACAAAACAACGAAAAAGTGAAAGCGAAAATAAAATGCAAAAAGAAAGGAAACACGGGTTGTCTCCCGAGAAGCGCTGGTTTAACGTCTCGCTCGACGAATTCTTCTATGAAATCATTTGGTTGGGGATTGACGCTCGATATAGACAATACTAGGCATCCGATAATGGAATTGCAATAGTAGAGTTTCAATCGGTGTCCATTGACCTTGAATCTTTCACCATTACTAGTCATTATTTCCACATAACCGTATTTGCTTACATATGTGACAGTGAATGGTCCAGACCATCGTGATCGAAGTTTTCCCGGAAAAATTTTCAAACGGGAGTTGAAGAGAAGTACTTCGTCACCGACATTGAATTCTTTTCTGATTATCCTCTTGTCGTGCCAACGCTTCGTTTTCTCTTTATAGATCCTAGAATTCTCGTAAGCTTGAAAACGAAATTCTTCTAGCTCATTGAGTTGCAAAAGTCGTCTATCAGCGCTAAGCTTAGTGTCTAAGTTGAGTTCTTTGATAGCCCAGTGAGCTTTGTACTCTAACTCAACAGGGAGATGACAGGCCTTTCCATAAACCAATCGATAGGGAGATTGTAACACCCGGAAATGTACCCTATTTTTCTAGTAGAAATATTTTACGAAATCGTTTCAGCAAATTTAAGTTTTAATTTGGAATTTAATGTTTCGAGTCGATTATAGAATTTCCGAGTTCGTATTTGGAATTTCTGCGAGATTCCATGAGAATCCCGTCTTAAGGCGAGTTTGACTTTTGGTTGACTTTTTCCTTACTTATACACAACTCATACTCCTAAACCTATTTTCCTACTCAAACACAAACACCTTTCTTCCTTCATAAGAAATCCCAAACCCTTGTTTCCATCCATTTTTCGATCTTTGAATCATCGTAACTTCTTCGTTACTCGATAGAATTCACGTAAGTTCGTCTCATTCTTCTCCCCGTACCTTCATCTATCCGTATTGATATTAAAATCATCGTCTTTCTCGCTTTTCAAATTTCCCGTCTTTCTCAAGATGAATTTCATTCATCTTTTATGATCTTTATGTAGGTGGTGACCTCCAAGATCCCGACAAAGACTATTACCTTATTGAAGAGGAGCTTGATGATTAGTAGAGACGCTTAAAGGTAACGGTGAAGGGTTACTCGGTATCATTTACGTGTTTTACATGCTTTATATGCTAGAAATCGTATTAGAATACGAATAGGAAGCCTAGAATTCATAGTATGATTAATGAATGTTGTTATATGATGAATATTGATGATGTATATTGATGGTTGATGATTATTTGAAGTATATATGAGAATTGAAATGAATTGGTTAAGTGAAAGAGGCTCTCAGATGAACTGGTGCTCCCTGCCGGTCGACCGGCCGCCGGTCTGCCAACCGGCTGGGAACACATCAGTAACATCCTTGAATTTTTGGGAAATTTTGTATAGGGGGTTCTGAGCCGGTCGACCGGCCGCCGGTCCCCCGACCGGCCTCGACCACTTTTCTTTGTTTTTCTATGATTTTGGATTTTTGCCTCTGTTCTGAGCCGGCCCACCGGCCGCCGGTCCCTTGACCGGCCAGGAACACGGCTGTATGCTTTTCCTTTAATTTCTAAAACTCGTAATTTATAATAGTTCGCATGTTCCGTTTATCGTATAATTTTACGTAGAGTCTTATAATATTCATGTTTTGGGAATATGATATTTTATTCGCTTGTATCACATGTTTCGTGACGGTTTTTCGATATGTCCCACTTTGAGTCGGTTTTTACAAATGATACGGTTTGAGCACTATTTTGTCTTGTGCTTGGTACTCTAATTTCCTTGGCTACCTTCCCGTTCGTAAGGCTGGAATGTCGGAACGGAGAGGTATCCTACTGCTTAAATGCATGTGTTAGTGGGCATACGACGACGTTGTTGGGAGTTGAACGCTATGCGTTGATCGACCCGGCCGTCAAATGTTGTGTACTTGCGAGGTGGTGTTCTTTGCATGTAGCGTACTGCTTGTTATGAGGCTTTTGAGCTCTTTTCCGCCTTCGTGAATGTCGACCGAATTGGGGGTACCTCGGCGTCTATGATTGGAAAGAGTATGGTGCGAAACGTTTATCGCATTTCGAATGGAAAACGTTATTCCGCGAGTCTGGACAGGTTTAGGACTAGGACCGTATTGTATGTCGTTCCTAACGGGAGGAAATTATGCACATATACGAAATGTAGCATCGTATGAGTTCAGGGAAAGGCTATAACGGGGGATCTGCCTGTTAATTCATTACTTGACATGTTAAAAGGTGCTAGTGCGTTTCA